>JAZHYW010065487.1:0-17575 GCA_037355805.1 Ixodes ricinus
TAGACAACGTCATTGAACTTATCAGCTCTATCGAACAAGGCCTGCATGAACGCAAGATAACGTCGGCTGTTTTTCTAGACATAGAGAAAGCATTTGACTCAATTGACCATCACTGTATCATAAACGCCATGAAAAAGCAAGGTTTTGGAGGTAGAATATTCAACTGGGTTCAAAACTACTTAAGTGAACGTACGGTTTTTATGGAAACAATTGAGGGCCGAACAACTTTACATAATGTAAAAAGAGGAGTACCACAAGGGGGAGCCCTGAGTCCACTGCTTTTTAATCTCGCGCTCTTCGACTTACCCCGTCAGGTTTCTAAAGACGTCCGCCTTTCAATATATGCTGACGATATTTGCTTATGGTCCACCAATGCAAATCGCTTTGTCACTCAAAGGACACTCCATAAATCACTCATAAAAATCAGTCATTTTCTTAATCGTTGTGGTATGAGCCTGTCGGTCGAGAAGACGGTGGCCATCGCCTTTACTCGAATGTCGATGAAGCGATTTCCTATCGTCTTCGGTGGACGAGTAATTCCATTTGTTCTAAAACACAAATTTCTCGGTTTTACAATAGACAAACACCTAGCTTGGAATCACCATACAAAACAACTAAAATCCAAGCTGGCCTCAGCCGGCAACGTGCTACGCTTCCTGACTGGCACCACATGGGGAAAATCCTCTAAATCTATGCTAATGCTACAAACGTCTTTAATTAATAGCCTTCTCAGATATAGCTTGCCAGTTTTAACTAATATATGTGTATCGGGCACAAAAACCATTGAGGCAGAGCTTTGTAAGTCCCTCAGGACCTGCTTAGGTGTACCCACGGGTACATCAAGTATCGGTACTATTGCCGAAGCAAGGGCATTGCCTTTAGCGATTATGGCAAAACAAGAAGTATTACGTGTTCACTTGAGACACAAATTACAACACCGTCAACATCACTTGTCAGACATAACAAATCTGCGACCAATGTCAAGTTTTGGCAGAATATTATTTACATGTAACAGCAACGTTCCAAACTATGCTGATTTCCACGCAGTCCCAAGATGCCCCCCGTGGACTCTAGCCGTACCCCACGTAAATTTTAATATTCCTGGATTTACAAAGAAGACAGCTCAAGCTCAACCAGTCGTACTACAACACGTACTAAACCTTCTACATGACAGGTACCGTAACAGTACTCATGTTTACTCTGACGGGTCCACGCGCTCGGAAAGCTCATCATCTGCATTCGTCATACCCAGACTAGGTGTTGTGGAGGCACTGAAACATTGTCGGGTTGTCTCCTCTACCGCAGCAGAACTCTGTGCGCTGAACATGGCCCTATGCTACATTAGCAAATCCACAAGGAGATCGAGGTGGACGATATTCACCGACTCACGAGCGGCATTACAAATGCTACGACGGTCACCTTTAAAAGCATCAAATCCAGTGCTGGTTTTGAAAACACTTTACAACTATGCCGCAGCAACAAACAAGGGTCATACAGTTGACTTTCAATGGGTACCCGGTCACACAGGAATTCCTGGGAACGA
Organism: Ixodes ricinus; assembly: GCA_037355805.1. Classification (NCBI taxonomy): domain Eukaryota; kingdom Metazoa; phylum Arthropoda; class Arachnida; order Ixodida; family Ixodidae; genus Ixodes; species Ixodes ricinus. Next base: position 1,544 of record JAZHYW010065487.1, read on the forward strand.
GTCTGCTGACGCTGAAGCAGAAAATGCGCATAACCTTGCTCCATCTGAAAACATTCCTTTCACTCGAAAAGAGGCTGCAAGACATGTGGCATCATTCGGTAAAAACACTTTCCTGGGTGAATGGTCATCCACCAAAAAATGCTACCCATACCTCCACCAAATTGACCCGGGACTAGAAAACTCTATTCCTAAAAAATTACCTCGAAACGTGGAAACTTGTTTGCACAGATGTCGCTTGAATTCTGCTTTCACAAATATTCAGATGCACAAATTCGGGTTTATTTCAAGTCCGAACTGTTTACACTGCAACGTCCCTGAAGACCTCCACCACGTCATCTGTGAGTGCGAGTTGTTTAACACTGAGAGACGCGCACTTCACGACACTATTCAGAAATTAAATAGCGATCCGTTCAGCCTAAGCAAGATCCTTGGCCCTTGGAACGATCGAAAAAGCCAACAGAGAGCTATAGACGCCTTGGTGGTTTACTTGGAGAAAACAAACCTAATTAGCCGTCTTTGATTTAATTTTCTTACCCAAATAACTTTTATCTCTTGATAAGGCAGGGAAGTGACGCTGTGTGCAGTAGATACTTTATGAGGCGGAAACGGCAGTCACTGAGCCCCCATCTTTATTTACTGTAGGAATATCTGAATACCCGTTTCCGTGCATTGTGACATCTCTTATGTGACGGTCTTTTAAAGTGTCCGGAGACCTCACGGTTGAACTCGACCGAACACAATGTTGAATGCTACAGACTGTTATACATGAAGATGGGCTTTTGAACTCTAACACTGTCGCATTACAAAAGCGTTTTTTTTTCTTTTCATTGTGTACATATTTACAAATTCTCACTATTCTGTGATAACTGATTTGTTGCACCAGACTGTATGCGCTGTGTATTGTGCTACCTTTATTTTTTCCTCTTCCCTGTCTTCTGTTTTCCCACTCCCCATCCCCACACAGAGTAGCCAACCGAGACTTCTTCGGTTAATTTCTCTGTTTTTTCCTGATCATTAAATGAATGAATGAAATGAGTTGTGAGTCAGCGCTGTGTGAGTGTCTTGTCTGATGTGAATGTATCCCTAAGTGTGATTGTTTTTGTGACCTGTGGTGACGTGTGTTTGTGTGGATTCCATACTTGCGCTGTTAATTTCGAGACATGGAAAACCAACTCGCCCAAGCCGCCGTTTTGTCCAACTATAGTCTGTTTCACCATAAGTAAGAGCCGCATCATCAAAGATGTAGACAAAAGAAAAGAACGCCAACACGTCGAACACACATTAAGAACGCAATGTAACGGCGCGTTCAAAATGTGTCGTTAGTTTTTTAGACAGCAGGAGGTTCTTAACACGACACTGTTACCCATTGAAGATTATAAAAAGTGCAGCACAACTGTTATCTAGGGGTCTTTAACGTGCATTACGCAGTATATATGATACACGATCGCACGACGCTAGGACCTAGATGGGCGACAGAACCCAGGGTCCCTACTAAAGCCCCTTCAGAAAGACGGTTTTTACAAGCACCGCCAACCGTTGTTGTGGAAACGCGCAAGACACGTGCCACGTGCGGGTGCTCCGCCGGCATTCACTTTCAAGGGCCAGTCATTTTAGTGCTGCGCCGCCATTTTCCTCCAAGGGCCACTCGAGACACGGGCCTCGTGCAATGGCACCTTTTAGGTTCCTTGAAAGACCAACTATTGTATTTTGTTGGTGGCCGGTGCTGGTAGTGAGGTGGTGGTCCGAGAGGTGATGTCGGGTACCGGCGCATGGCTGCGTGGATGGCCTTGAATGCCGGTGGTGACGATGCGTTAGTTGCCTTGCCAATTACGGGAAAGGAGCTGCTGCCGCTGCTGCAGGCGTCGTTGTGGCCGGGGTGTAGACGCCGGGTTTATCCGCGAAGGCGACGCGGTAACGGCGGGGACCCGCGTCCTCGCGGGCCCCGCCAAGGGCGAGGAAGGGCACCGGTAACTGTCTACTTGTTTCATCCGAATCCCAAGGTCAACTGTTCTAAATCGGTAGTAGCATGCACGCCCTGAGCACGCGCCACTGCGAGTCGGGCCCGCGCTTCTCTTGTTCAAAATTCGTGCCCGTACAACCGCTAGACTTGGCTGAACTCAGAATACTACACCAACTCAAACACATCGAGGGATTTAGTCCCTACAGGTACTACAGGTTCTGCAGCGTGGGCTCCGTGCTTTGAACGGAGCTCGCACTCGCGCCTTACTCCACGTGCTCTGGTCTACGGTGCCACAACACACTCGGCCAACGGTCTCCCACCGTACTTGGTTTAGCCTGATCTGGATGAGCATCGTACCGGCGTGCGGTCGTGTATCACTACTGCGTGGTGCACGTTAAAGACCCCAGGCTAGCGGTTTGTACTGCACTGGCTAAATTGCTCATCTACAGCTGGGAGACTCGTCGCCCTTGGAGGCAGACCAAGTTCTAGGCTGTATAAACATACACACAACCCAATTTTTGGTTTAGCCTGTGAGCTAAACAAAATGAACTACGCTTCTGCCGACCGTTATGATTCAAAAGTGTGACTTCCTCAGCATTAGTTTCGGTGTCAGGAAGCTCACGTAATACTGCTTTGCTTTGTCGCGAACGGTTTAAACGTTTGTGGAGGACGGAAAAGCGTTTCCTGTGATTTCAAATAAAGCTTCAGACAACTTACAGCCATCATTTTAAGCATTAAGATGTCTATGAAGCGTAGGTTATTTAGGGTCGGGTCGGGCGACACTCAGTTAGGTTGGGCGACACTCAGTTAGGTCGGGCGACACTCACGGGGGCTGACGTGGCGCTGAAGTAATCTTGATGGCGGTGCATGAGAAAAGAGTGTAAGGTGTTGGTTCTCGCTCCTTCCTGCATCGCGCGCTTTTTCAACAGTCGGGAGTAGGAGGTGCGCGCTTGCTCTTCTCGGCAGCGCGTGGTCGTATTACGCTGCCGCGTCTATAAGGGCTGTGCGATCGCCTTTTATGGCACCGCGCGTGGGCTTTATACGGCTGTGCCTGTCAACGCTTACGAAATATTGTCTTCAGTGCCTGGTGGACATGACTTGTAAAGGTTTTGAATGTCATTAAATTTAGAAAATAACGTTGTGTGCGGATAGTACCGATCGTTTCAAACGCCAGCATCACTCATATTTGCGAAAGATATTAGTCGCTCCTTGGCAGTGGTCATAATAATATTAAGAGATTGCTGTTGTCTGGCATACCATAGGGCCTCACTTCCCGATCGTTGTGCTTTTTTTCTTTGTTTGACATACGAATTGTGTGTGCTCGATATATAACATTTCTTTATTTGGGAGTTCAGGCAGAATCGGTGCGTGTACATATTTTTTCAGAAACTGCCCTCTATTAACAGATGTTGTAATTCTTAATAATGAAGGTTCATGATGTCCAACAAATTATAGTAGTGCTTTCGGTGTTTGCGCCCATAGTGAAATTTTTGCAGCTCTGCACGAGCATGTTCGTCGCTTTCGAATGACAACGAAGAACTACACGTACGGGCCGCTCAATGTAGCCCTGGTCAGATGTTTTTTACCCCCATGAACAAAAAGCTTGTACTATCGGGGGAAAATGAAATGCGAACAGAGGAGCGCGTGGCTTGCCGTACAGGCTGCGCCACCCGGAAGTGAGCCTAGGGGCGAGGGTGCGTGGCCTACTCCGATGTGTTCACGCCTCGCTCGGCACTCCCCAAGCTTCGGCAGTGCGCCTCTCAGTGCGCTGAAAGCTGTCACCGTTGTCTTTGTCTGCTCGGCGCGTGGGCCGAGCTTCTTCGCACCGCACGCGCTGAGCCAGTAAAGATAGCGGTGATAGCTTTCAGCGCACTGAGAGGCGCACTGCCGAAGCTTGGGGAGCGCCAAGCGAAGGGCGTGAACACATCGCAGTAGGCCACGCACCCTCGCCCCTAGGCTCACTTCCAGGTGGCGCAGCCTGTACGGCAAGCCACGCGCTCCTCTGTTCGCATTTCATTTTTCCCCGATAGTACATATTGTTTCGATGTTTACATAATCACTTCCCAGCGCACAATTTTCACAGCCCAACACGCTCATGTTTGTCGCTCTGGAAGGCGAGTAAAGCACGCGCAATGCGTACGCACGCTCAAAGTGGTACCGGTCAGAAGCCTGTGTCTGGAATGGTGTATCTCCATGCCAGAAAAATATACAATGCTAACAAGGGTTCAAAAGCCACCGCGTGGCGTTGTCATTTTTTTTTTTTTTTATGGAAAAGGCCTTAGCAAGAGCGTGGTTCTGCAGACTATTTTGTGTGCACGAGAAGTCACGGTTAGAAAGCGCGTTGAAAACCACACGTCCCCGCTTGCACCTTTGTCAGCGAAATCCCCCCGCCCCCCCCTTCCTCCCCAGTGTCCGGCATCTCTACGAGTGAATCGTCGTTGCAGGGAGGGGTTGTCGTCATAGGAGTCGTGGACGGCGGCGCTGTATGAGGGCTATGGTGCGCTCCAGGTCGCGGTCCCCGAGACGATTTATTGGGGTCGTGCTGTCCGCGTCCGCCCGCCCTCTCTGTAGGGTCCCTCGGAGGTGGGCCGCCCGCCATATCTCAGGAAACCCAAAGAGCGGAAAAAGGAGGCGCGTCTCCACTAAAGTATAGTGCGCGGCCGGCTCTGTGGGGTGGCGTTTCTCCAACGTTTGTCCCAGGAACGGTTCCGGTAGTGCAGCAAAGGGGCCGGGGTGCTCTGGCCTGGGCTGGTCACTCCAGCTAAGGTCCGATGGCCAACCTCGAGAGGTGTCACCAATGAGGACTGTCCAGGTCACGGCCGTCCTTTGCGGCCGTTCCCGGCATCGCCGGCAGAGGCTATTTCCGGTGACTCTGACACGTCTTGCCCGCTGCCCGCGGTTCCGTGGGGTGGACCTGGCGGGTTGCCGCCCTTGGTGATTGGGGCTGCCACGTGTCCGAGAACCCTTGCGTCCAGATGACCGGGATTGGTGGTGGCGTTGACCGAGATGCATCTTCGTGGATCAGAACAAGACGTTGCCATAGGTTACTTTCAATTGCAGCTAATCGTTCTATAATGTATAAAAAATAAAGAATCTAGGGTGGGCACACAGTCGCGCAATTTTTCCTCCCCTGTGAAAGGCGATTAGATCCGTGTGATAATGTACGAGTTACAACGCTCGAAACTCGAAAGAAAGAACAAAAAAACAACAGGAATCTTGTCACCACTGAATGACTTCTCTCTCAGCCGTCACCTACGTCGCAGATTGTACCGTGTGCGTGGTGATGAGGAGGGGTCCGGGATAGGGCCGTCTTACGCATCGATCCGATTCTGCAAAAAAACATCTTCCGGAATCTGGACATGTTCAAGGTCGGTGACATAAGTTGGTCACGGGGACTCACCACTGGAATGGTGGATTAGAGTGTATATAAGCGGGGAAAGATTATGCCTACACGGAATGGACCATCCCACTTGTTGGCCAGTGATTCCGTGAAGCCTTTGCACGCGTCACTCAGGGGGTGAGTGCATCTGAGAACCAATCTCCCCTCAAACAGGAGGATTCGGCGTCTCTAGTGGCACTGGTCGGACTGCTTGCAGTCTGGCAACGTCGAGGTTCTCCCGGGATTGTTGAGGTTGTTAGTGAAACGCTTTCGCAGGTCGTCTGCGAACTTTGTGTCGTTGCAGTCCTTTTCCCTGGGCTCTGTTAAACGGAGAGTGTTAGTAAAAGGAAAAGCAAGCTCTCTGCAAAAATTGAGCTGGGCAGCGTTGAGCCCAGTTGACCGGTTAACCGTAGCGCGGGTGGCGAAGACCATTTTTGGGAGCTTCACATCTCAGTTTTTGTGACGCTCCGTATTAGCAAGAAGAATCATCTTAAGGTTTCGATTTACCTTTTCGGTAATATATGCCTCTAGATGATATGGCGAAGACCGTTTATGTTGAATTCCCAGAACCGCGTATGCATCGACGAAAATTTGGCTCGTACGATATGACGCATTGTTCAAAATTAGACATGCCGGGAAACCGAAACGTGCGAAAACTTGAAGCAGAGTCCCATATTTTTTTAGTGTCCAACTTTCCTAAAGGGAACAGCTCTACCATTTGGTGAAACTGTCTGTTACTACGAACAAGTACTTGTTTCCGCTTGGGTTATATGAAAATGTACCCATGACGTAACAGCGACAGATATGCCAAAGGCTCTGGCTCACGATCGGTTGCATGAGACCTGAGGGTTGACCACCACGTGGCTTCGGTTTCTGCCATGATGGGAAACTACGTGCGCACCTGAGCGCATCTTGCCGCATGCCGGGCCACGTCGCAGTCTGGGACAACTTATCGGAAGTTTTGCTCCTGCTGTGCCTGGGTAGAGCAGAGCTGTGCATGTATCTGATGAAGAACTTACGTAACTTCCGAGGTATCACTGTTCCGAACACAGAACAGCTCAGGTCATAATCAACCTGAGGGATGTAGCACAACAGGAGTCCGTCTCTGCTCACTAAGTAGGAGTCATACTGTTCATCACCCTTACACTCTAAAAAAGGGTATATTCTTACACCCCTTGTCACATATACGACACCCTAAGACTTCACTTCGACGTACAGCGCGCTGACGTCGAACTGATTGGCCCAACTTTTGCGACAGGGTTGTTGACGGTTCGATATAACAAAAGTCAAATTTGGGGGTTTTACGTGCCAAACCAACGACGGGCATCTGGCGCACCCCAGCGGAGGACTGAGGATTAATTTGGACCACCTGGGAATCTTTTGACGTGCAACCGAAGGCTCGGTTACACGGCGTCTTCTCCGCAATAAGCCTCCGTCATATTGCGGGCACCTCGCCCGGGATTCGAACCCGCCACATGGGGATCCATAGGCCGACGCTCTCGCGTCGGAGCCACCGAGGCGGCGTTCGATATAACATATTAAACAGCTAAAGTACGTATCAAAATCTACACAAATAAAGCACAGAGGTTTTTCAGTTGAGCCAAGAAAGCCCCGATAACTTTTTTGCAGTCAGTCACACTTACATTAACTATTTTAATAAGTTGTACAACTCGGCTATCAAGACTCTTGCGAGATTTGGTAGCGTCGGTACTACATCAGTGCTCTGTACATCCAATTGAAGTTTTGGGGTGTCGTATATGTGACAAGGGGTGCAAGAATATACCCTTCTTTTTAGAGTGTGGTGTTGAATGGACTGGTCGCTGCCAGCCAGGCACTCACTTGTTGACACAGCCCATCGCCGTGCGGAGCCTTGAGAAGATCCTATCTTGAGACCAATGTTTTCCAGCGTGAGTCAGGAAGTCTCTGTGTTGTATTAACGACTGAAACGAGACCTGGAAATTCCTGCACGTGCTCCTCAAGAAGAGGGCGCGCGAAAGTGCATCAACAGTTTGTTTCCTAGCTCCCCGCCCTGAACACAATAGTGTAGTCGTATTGTTCTAGCGTAAGTGCCCAACTTGCGAGGCGACCAGCGGGGTTCGAGAAGTCTTTTCAGCCATGACAGCGCTAAATGATGACATTGAAGTTGGAATGTGGCGTCATCTAAATCACATGTCAAATCGCTTTAACACATAGACTATAGCTAAGCGTTCCCTTTCTGCAGCACTGTAGTTACGCTGTGCGGAATTGAGGGTCTGACTTGCGAAAGCAACCGGCCGAAGTACTACCGTCAAGTTGCTGCAGTAGAACAGCTCCGACGCCACAACCGATTGCATCTGTTTGCGAAACGAATGCTTGGATTAGGTCAGGAAGGTGCAGACACGCGTTTTCTGTCACTGGCTTTGATGAGGCTATGAATGCGCTTTGTTGGTGCTTGCTCAAACACTGTTTGACGCCTTTTCGAAGAAGACGATTAAGCGGCTGAGAAATCTTGGAGCAGTAAGGAGTGAAATTCCAATAGAATGCAATCATTTTGAGATATCCTTGTAAACTTCTTACGTCATGGCCGCACGGGTACTTAGCGCGCGCCATTTCCCTTCGTTGGGATGGAGCGTGCAACTATATATATCGACAAAAATCCGAGGAGGCTAACTTGGGATCGGCCAATTGAACATTACCGGGTTGATTGTTAGGCCCGCGTTCCGCATCCATTCAAGCGCGAGGGTCAAGTGTTCAAGATGATCTTTCAATGTACGCGAGAAAACAACAACGTTGTCCATGTATGCCATGCGAACTCGTACTTTGTGTTTCCGAGCACAACGTCCATCAAACACTGAAAGCTCGCTGGCGGGTTAGACACGCCAAATGGCAGGCGGGTGGACTCGTAAAGCCCTATGTGGCAAATGAAAGCGGTTTTCTGCCCGTCTGACGGATGCAGCTTGATCTCGAAGGAATCAGCGAGTGCGATCCAACGTGGTGACCCCCGTCACATTACCGAGCGCGTACATTATTCAAGAAATGTTGAAAAAGGGGTAACTGTTCCGTACTGACACTTCGTTAAACCGTCTGTAATCTACGCAGAGACGGGCAGTTCCATCTTTATTCAGAGCGAAAACGAGAGGAAATGCCCAAAGCCTTTTTAACTCACGTGCTACACCAGTCTCAAGCATCTTCTGAGGTGCTGCGCCCAGGAGTTCTCTTCTGTCACGCTGATCGGACGTGGATTGCACCTCCAAGGCTGTGCGTTACCTGTTTCAATGTGATGCAACGGGATATCTGTCGCTCCCAATCACTCCGTGAACACCGGGAAGAAGGGCCGCAGGACGTCTTCCACTTGTCTGCTTTGGAGGTTATTGCCGGGGCACTTGTGCAAGGTTTCGGAGATTTCGAGTGGTAGGGCAGCTGCAGGCGTTGTAAAGTGGGCTGGGGTGATTGAGCCACTGATGCAGTTCTCTCGTCGGGTGAACGAAGTCAGGTCTACCTAATTTCCCAGACGATTGCCTCCACCAGGGAGCTCAAGCGTCAAATGTTTACGCCTGCAATAAAGTCTCGACCTAAGATCACGGGTGCAGCGAGTCCTCGGAGATAAACAGAGCATTTTCGCCGTTTATTCTCATCAAAAAAAATTCTAGCCTTATGGCTTCGCCCCCTAGTTTTGTTGGACCGGAGGCTAGCTGCAAAGAAGTGTCTGACAAACGAAAGGTGTTTTTTTTTTTAATTTTTGCATAGCTTATAGGCAGCGTCTTGTATAAGCAAGATAGCAGCCCCGATATTCAAAAACGCGGCAAAAGGAAAATCGAGCAAAGAGATCGTCATGCGTGGCTCGATCATTTATATGTTAGGCTGAATGCGACATACAAATGGAACAAGTGACGCAGCGTGCGTGATCCCGGTTGTGATAGTGGCCATCGGTGGCACTGTAGTGGGGTTCATTGGCGCCGGTCGTAATAGTTTCCCGATTGGGTTGCCACGTCACCCCCGGATTTTCACGGCCCATAGGCGCCCGAGGGTTCACTGAATTTTCGCAATCCCTCCTCTCACTTCCTGCCCTTCCGCCATTTGTTTCGTTCTGCCTCGGGTATGTATATGGGCAACTTCTTTGAAAGTGGCACCGCTGTCCTCAGTTTTGGCATTTGTTCGAATACCTGTTTGAGTCGCCTGCACCAGGGCGCTCTTCGAACATCCTTCAGTGGCCTCGCGTTAGACCAAAACTGGACCACCTCCAGCTGCTTTGATTGGGCATTCTGTACCCGTCTCATAGAGGTCCTGTCGCCGGCCTTGCCTTGGGGCTCCACGAAGCACATGCGGGTTCAAGAGAGTTTGCGACCAAAGGCATTAGGAGATAGCTCTTCTGAGCGAGGAAGATCTCCTCTGTGCTGCGGGCATGCCGGGCTAGCTTTTCAATGGTCTCAAAGGTGCGGCCCTGTAGGTACACGTTGTACTTTGGGAAACATTGTCTGAGGACCTCGAGCTTTAATCGCCGACTCCAAGGCATTAAGTTGCGCCCTTCGTCTGAGTTCCTGTAATGCGTGAACATATTGAACCAGGCTTTTGTTCGAATATTGCGCTCATGACTCGAGTTCTCCAAGATTTGTAACTCGTAAGTTGAAATCAGGTGGCAGAAACTCTGCTGGGAATTGCCGGCTCAAACTCCGCTAGGCTCGCGAATATTGAGTGAGTGTGATTATTCGGCTTATCACGAGGGATTCCAAGGCGCCTTAGGCGGCTTTGTGGACGTCGAACTCAACCAGGAAATCAACGATTGACTTGGCGTCGTTGTAGCCTGTGTAGACCGGCACCGTCAGCTGGGGACGCAGCTCCGGCTCACGTGAATGCTGCACAACGAAGCACAGTGTGAGCGCATCACACAGGGCTGCCACCTTCAGTAGCAATTCGGCTTGCGCACCCGCCATGCCTGCTTCGGGATTCGCGCCTGCTTCGGGCTTCTCGCCATCCTTCATCCCGGACCGTAGTTTGGGAGGCATGGCGGAACAAAAACAGAAACGTCAAGCATGACAAGAAAACCACGTGCGGCAACAGGCGGTAATTCAACTCAAAGAAGATAAACACACCCCTGAAGCGTCATAAGCGTGACTAAGCAATGCTTTGAGGCTCCAGTTGAACGAGCAATCGCGCTGTCGTGAATACGTGTAGCGCCGCCACGGCGCACCACTACGAAAGGAAACACCGCGGTTGAAAGGAATTACCAAGAAAAAAAACCAGCCCCGTGTCAGCTCCGACAGAAGGGCAGAAAAGGTACGTTGGGCGCCATGTGGAAGGGTTGCCTCGCTGCATGCCCATTCAGGAGGAACAACGCAAAGCCGGGGTTTCGAAAACAAAAAACTACATTTATTAGTAGAATTGGAAGGGTTTGTTAGTATTCATTTACAACGATGGCCATGGGGCTCACCTACACGTCTCCGTGCGCTCATTCTGTCTCTCCTCTTCCGTGGGCGTGTCATCCTTTAATTGACTCTGGAATCCCACAATCAGTACGTGCAGGCTTGCCTCAGCCACCTGGCTAATGGCAAGTCCAGGAGGCAGTCCATGGGTGGTCGGAGGCAGTCTATGTCGGTCAGCAACGGCCGCTGGCCGTGGTGGCGGACCCTCGCCCCCCTTCCCCCTGTAAGCGGCCCCTGGCCATGTGGCAGACCCTCGCCCCACCCCCCGCCCACCTCCCCCTGTACGTATGAAAGACTAGAGGAAAAAAATAGAGGCTTTGCAGTAAGGCCAAGAAAACCCCAGTTTTCTTTAAGTCATTAATTCGTACTTTAGCTGTTCTGATTAGTTGCACCACTTGGTGATCAAGCCGCGCGTGAAAGTTGTTATCGTCGGTTCGACGTCAGTGCGCTCTACGTCGAACAGAAGTTTTGTAGTGTATTACATGAGGCAAGGAGTGTAAGAATGTACATTCTTTTCTAAGAGTGCATTGTTATTTAAAACTACTAATTACTTCCCGTGATCCGCTCTTGTTGTGCTTTCACCATGAATGCCGGCGCGTCTGTGCCTGCCTCCGCAAGGAGCTACCTGGCAAACTGCCGGCGTACTGCAACCTTAGAACAATCCCATTCGCTAGAACTCCTTCCTCCGTCCAAGGAGGCAAAAAGTTACAAAGTCACCCAGAGTAGAATTGCAGCTCAGGATACACATTGAGGCCGAAATTTCCCCAAAGATTGCAATCAAATTCATGATGTCGATACTGTGATCGCTGTTTACGCTTTCGAAGGCCAAAAACACTTCACGCCACACATCACGTCAAATCATCTGCTGTTGATCTTTGGCCAAGGGCTCACTGGATACGGGTGTTGTCCACTCAATTCGGTTTTCTCGAGCTTATAGGTGCGGTGGTTTTGTGAAACTTTCTGAGTATCTAAAGGGCTACTGGTCGACGGTTGACAAAGTTTCACAAAACTACTTCGATAAACGACGGTGACTGAGCACGAAATGTTCTCGACATGGAATCAAGAAAGACGAGACCGTTTGAAGTAGAAAACAGCGCTATATTAGAAAACAGTAAGCCAAGATGAAAACACACTAATTAAATTTACACACGAAAAACAACGAATGGTATGACTTAGGGGAAATAGTTACAGGAATGCACGTTCGACGGATTGTTCTCGCGATGTCGGCACACTGCGTCAATGCTGCTCGCTAAAGGCAGCCCGAAAGTTCACCGTAACAACTTATCGCCTTCTTGTTTCGGGGCGTTGGGTCTTGCGAGGCGTAGTGCGCTGGAGTGGCGACAGAGCACGTACCGGAAAGTCCAGGGTTCAGCCTGAAGCCGGTGGGTCGGAGGCGGCGTTGGCACGGCGTCGGCGTCTGGGGTGGCGTGTTGGAATGGACGGGGCCGCTGTGGTCTTGACGTGTGCTCCGCAACACGTGCACCTGCCTTCAACTCGGGTGAAGGCCTTGCGGGAGCCGGAGGTCAGGCCAGGTGGAAGCCTTGAAGAACCCGGGTCTGGACGCCCGGCGGTTCCCTTCCACACGCTGGTCTGCCCGCTCGAACACACTCCATTTTCTGTTCTCCGCCTTCCTTCTCTTTTTCTTCTTTGTTGCTGGGCGCGTGGCACGCGCCACGAAGATGACGCGCGCGCACACACAGTTCGTCGCGTGCACAACGCGGCACGAAGATGACCCGGCACGCGCACATACACACCGTCGAAATCCGCGCACGTTACACAAACCCCCTTTTACAAAGTTTTTTTTTTAAACAAAAACTCAGCGAACTGCGCGAGATTCACACCTCTAATACATGACAGGTAGCCAAACCAAATATGCACAAAATGCGGGCAAAAACACAAGCAAAACAGGTTAATTCATTCTTACTTCCCACGTCAAAAATCGTGGTAGCGACCATTCTGCCGCTGCAAGGTCGCTTCCCTCACAGATGGCTGACCGACTCCTCGGTCTGCGGCGGGGACTTTTCCTCGCAAATTTCTCTCTTCTCCAAGGAATGCTTGGAATTAGCCCTTCTCTTTGCGGACGAATCGCGCTCTTCTTTCTTTCCGTCTTTTTTAGGACCGCTTCCAACGCTTTCTGCCGAAGAGCGTTCGCTGCTCAACTCCTGGTCGCGTCCGGCGGACGCCCTCGAAGGTGACGCCGACATCGATCTAGGCCTCGGCTTGCGCCCAGAACCCGGTGCGTTCCTGGGCTCCTGCTCTAAGTCGAACCCCTCTGGATCACTCCTGGACCTTCCCCGCGTCTGCGCAAGTACCTCCCGTAGAAGCGTCGATATGGCCTCCGCTGGACTCGGGTGTCTTCGTGTTCGTCCTTCTCTTCAAGCTGGAATTGGGGTCTCATGTCTTCGGTGGGTAGCGAGCTTCTGGTCATACCCCTGGAACGTCGGTAGTAGCGGCGTAGAAAGGGTCTCCTAGGCTGCAGCCATCGCTGCGGTGGCTGTTGCGGCTGCGGCGAGTCCGGCACGAGCACAACGTCATGAACGTCGTCCGAGTCCTGCACACCACGGCGCGGGTTGGGCATTGGTCGGCGTTGACCCTGTCTCGGGAACCAGCGACCTCTAGAGTATCTGCTGTCCGCGGCGTAAGGAGTACCCGGCACAGGTTCGCCGTCGGGACTTGTCACATTGGCGGCCTCGCGGCCCTTCTCGCCTACGACGACGTCAAACTCGACGGTCTCACCCTCGTAAAGGCTGCGCATGAACTTCTGCGGGTTTCTCCGCGTGATCGCGGTCTGGTGGACGAAGATGTCTTCCCTCGTGTCGTTGCGGTTGATGAAGCCGTAGCCGTCCTTTACGTTGAACCACTGGACGGTGCCCAGCACCCGCTCGGCGAGCACGGGTTTCTTCGTTGTCACCTGGATGGAGCCAATGTCGACGATGGGCGCTTTTCGGCTTTGCCCAGTAAAGCTTGCTCCGGCCAGGATCGAAGTAATTGCGTTATGTTTCGGTTTTTCGTCATTCATGGTTCCGCTTGCAGGATGATCAGGAACCTGCAACAATCTCTTCCACTCCGAGTCAGGGGAAGAGACTTCGCGTGAGCCGGGAACATTTCCGATTATAACATCGTAAAGAGGATCCTCCAGGCACTTTACAATCGTGGTTCCGGCAAAATAGGGGGAGGCGATGTCAACTTCCGCTTCCCGAACCTTGATGCTGCGGCCATCCACCAACTTTAGTGTGGCGGTAGTCCCCGTAAATGCCACCTCTGGGACAAGTGAGCGACGTACCACTAAGGTGTTGCTTCCTGTGTCTCGTAATACCGAAACAGTCTGGCCGAACAGTGCCCCTTCCAAGACGGGCATGTCATAATGTGCCGTCGACCTTTCTTGAACCACGTTGGGATCCTTGTTCCCTTCACCTTGTTTCTCCGGTTCATGTTCCAAAGCCTGCCGCGACTTGTTCCTCACGTCTTGAAGAGCTATACAACAGGAAGACACATTCTGGCCGCCTTCTTTCCATCTGCACGATTTCAAGTCGTGCCCTTGCGACGACAGTGCACGCAGAAGAGCTCCTGTGTTGTCGAACGGCAGTCTGATGCTTTATGTCCCGTCTTATTACAAACGAAACATTTAATCTGAGGCTTGTTGAAGAAATTGCCATCCTTCGGTTTCGTGTCCCCCGACTCGTACGTTCCCCGGAACACAAGTAGGTTTCTCTCTCGCTGTGCTTCGAGAAAGCCGTCCGCCACTTCTGCCATCTCGCTGAGCGTCTTGCACTTCCTCTCTCGGAGAAACAGAGCTAGCCGGCTGTGGCAGTTGTTGAGGAACTGTTCTGCGACAACAATGTCTCGTACACTCTCGAAGTTTGTGGCCGTTTCGGACATTTCTATCCAGCGATCAAAAAACTGGAGAGTCGCGCGGCGTACTGCTTTCCAGTTTCACCGTCTACGGGTTTGCTCTCGCGAAACTTTTCACGGTAGCCTTCCGCTGTGAAGCGAAAGCGTTGGAGTAGCGCGAGCTTGGCCTGATCATATTTCATTGAATCCTCCGGGGATAATCGTCCGAAAACTTTCAGTGCCTCCCCGCCTAGACACATACTCAAAGCAGTGGCCCATTTTTCCTTTGGCCAGCTGTGCGCCACGGCGATGTGTTCGAACCGTTTGAGGTACGCGTCCAGATCATCGCGTTTGTCGTCAAATGCTGGGATTAGCTTATGCGGGTTTATCATGACCGACGGTTCTGATCCGGTACCGTTGTCACCCGCGGCGGCGGATGCTGTTGGGATTGCAGCCTCTGCCAAGCGAAGCTTTAGCCGGAGAGTTTCCTGCTCAAGAGAAGCCAGCGCTCGTTCGGCGTCTAGTCTTTCTTTTGTCGCTTCTCTTTCCGCTATCTTCGCGTCCCGTTCACGCGCTCGTTCCGCCTCTACCCATTTGCGTAAGTCATCTCCTGCGAGACCCAGCGCTTGGCCCAGCGATATGATTTCCCTCGTCTCCATTTCTACTGTTATGCACCACAAGATTCAAACGGTCTCGTCCTGTCGCGGACGCCAATTGTGAGGAATCGAGTGTAACATGTACATGAATTAAGAAAGACGAGACCGTTTGAAGTAGAAAACAGCGCTATATTAGAAAACAGTAAGCCAAGATGAAAACACACTAATTAAATTTACACACGAAAAACAACGAATGGTATGACTTAGGGGAAATAGTTACAGGAATGCACGTTCGACGGATTGTTCTCGCGATGTCGGCACACTGCGTCAATGCTGCTCGCTAAAGGCAGCCCGAAAGTTCACCGTAACAACTTATCGCCTTCTTGTTTCGGGGCGTTGGGTCTTGCGAGGCGTAGTGCGCTGGAGTGGCGACAGAGCACGTACCGCAAAGTCCAGGGTTCAGCCTGAAGCCGGTGGGTCGGAGGCGGCGTTGGCACGGCGTCGGCGTCTGGGGTGGCGTGTTGGAATAGACGGGGCCGCTGTGGTCTTGACGTGTGCTCCGCAACACGTGCACCTGCCTTCAACTCGGGTGAAGGCCTTGCGGGAGCCGGAGGTCAGGCCAGGTGGAAGCCTTGAAGAACCCGGGTCTGGACGCCCGGCGGTTCCCTTCCACACGCTGGTCTGCCCGCTCGAACACACTCCATTTTCTGTTCTCCGCCTTCCTTCTCTTTTTCTTCTTTGTTGCTGGGCGCGTGGCACGCGCCACGAAGATGACGCGCGCGCACACACAGTTCGTCGCGTGCACAACGCGGCACGAAGATGACCCGGCACGCGCACATACACACCGTCGAAATCCGCGCACGTTAC
>JAZHYW010065489.1:0-27001 GCA_037355805.1 Ixodes ricinus
GTCTCAGCTAGTCTCAACCAACGGTACTCTAAACGGTTGTTTATATCTTTACCATAGGACGCGCTTTACAGCGCTGTCACAGCTACCGGTGCGCGCGCGTTCCATGCACGAGGGCTCATTCCGCTCTCGTGAGGCTGAGCACGGCCGCTACATCACCCTCTCCCGAGCGCGGGAGAGGGTGAGCTAGCGGCCGTGCTCAGCGTCACGAGAGCGGAATGAGCCCTCGTGCATGGACGCGCGCGCACCGGTGCTGTGACAGCGCTGTAAGCGCGTCCTATGGTAAAGATATAAACAACCGTTTAGAGTGCGTTGAATGACTGCCTTCTTAGCTCTGTGGTTAGCGCACGTCTGCCTGCTGATCAAGGGGTCAACGGTTCGAATCCCAGCCACGGCGCCGGTCTTTTTTGTTTGTTTATCGACCCGCGGCGTAAGGGTTAGATAGCCAGATAGATAGATAGATTGACATAGACGAAAAGTGCGTGAAGTAGCCAAAGAATGCTATTCGCATTAAAAGCACAACACCAGGTGATCCGTAGAATGGGAAAAGAGGGAACAGGGAAAATTATGCAAAAATTGTAATAAAGCACAAAAACAAATGCGTAGAAAAAAAATCAGCAGAACCCATCCTTTGGGAATGATTATCTACGTTAATGCGAATTGCATCAAACGGTGCGGAGTTATGCGCGTTCGTCAGGTGGCCGGCACACTCTAGATACGCCAGCCCACTCTTGAGGCGATTCTAAATTTGTTGACACTTTCACAGCCCTGCGCACGATCTCCGCAGCCCAGCACGTGCGTTTGTGTCACTTAGGAAGGCGAGCAAAGCACGCGCCATACGCACAAACACTCAAAATGGTACCGACCAGACTTTCTGGCGTCTCAGCTAGTCTCAACCAACGGTACTCTAAACGGTTGTTTATATCTTTACCATAGGACGCGCTTACAGCGCTGTCACAGCTACCGGTGCGCGCGCGTTCCATGCACGAGGGCTCATTCCGCTCTCGTGAGGCTGAGCACGGCCGCTACATCACCCTCTCCCGAGCGCGGGAGAGGGTGAGCTAGCGGCCGTGCTCAGCCTCACGAGAGCGGAATGAGCCCTCGTGCATGGAACGCGCGCGCACCGGTAGCTGTGACAGCGCTGTAGCGCGTCCTATGGTAAAGATATAAACAACCGTTTAGAGTGCGTTGAATGACTGCCTTCATAGCTCTGTGGTTAGCGCGTCTGCCTGCTGATCAAAGGGTCAACGGTTCGAATCCCAGCCGGCGCCGGTCTTTTTTTATTTATTTATCGACCCGCGGCGTAAGAGGTTAGATAGCCAGATAGATAGATAGATAGATAGATATATACATAGACGAAAAGTGCGTGAAGTATCCAAAGAATGCTATTCGCATTAATATTCGCATTAATATTCGCATTAATAAAATGTAATAGCTCGCAACAAAGTTGGGAGGGGTGGCGGCAGTGGGGAACAGGAAAATAAAACACAATGCTAAGAGTTATACATCAAACAAACGCTCAATCGACTCCAAAACATTGTCAGATATAAATATGTGAGGAGGAAGGTTGTTCCATTCTGTTATGGTTCTGGGAAAGAGAGGAGTGTTTAAATGCATTTGTTCGAGCGAATACTAGAGTTATTTTATGCGGATGGTCATGCCTCGTGCGCCTAGTCGAGGATGGGTGAGAGAAAGGACGACGATTCAAGCCGGAGTCTTTTAAACCAGAGTTGATAAAGAAATTTTAGTCTAGCTAGCTTCCTTCGTGATTCAAGAGAGATGATGTTGTTACTTTGAATTAAGGCAGCAGGTGAGTCATGCGGGTGGTAGCGATCAAATATAAAACGAACTGCTTGCTTTTGAACATCTTCCAGTATCTTGATATCTTTTTTGTGAATGGATCCCAGACTGTACAGGCGTATTCTAACTTCGTTCTTATCAATGTTGTTATAGGCTAAATGTTTCACATGAGAAGGCACGTGCTTAAGCTTGTGCCTTATCCTACCTAGTTTTCAACGGGCAGCTGCACAAACGTGTTCAATGTGTGAGGACCAAGATAAGTTGCTAGAAATTGTTATACCAAAATATTTAAAGCTCATCGTCCGAGAGATGTAGTTATCACCAATAAAGTATTCATACTGATGAGAGGACTTTTTGTTAGTGATGCGCATGTACAAGGTCTTTTCTTGGTTAAGCTTCATCTCCCAATGATCGCACCATCTAGAAACTGCATTAAGACTTTCGTTCAGAACAACTTGGTCCCTAGTAGAGTTAATATCCTTGAACAATAGACAGTCGTCCGCAAATAAACGAATACTCACGCTTTAATATATACAAAAAGTGAGGTCATTAATAAAAATTGAAAAAAAGAGGCCAAGGACGCTCTTGCGGAACACCACGAAATTACAGGAAGAGGATCAGAATGGTGACCGTCTACATCGACAAATTGTTTTCGCATTTGAAGATAAGCTGAAATCCATTGAACAACTGTGCTGGGAAGGCCAATCTAATTTAGCTTGTATATAGGACCGGAATGAGGAACTCTGTCGAAAGCTTTGCTAAAATCAAGGAAGATGACGTCGACTTGACCAGGCCTATCTACTATAGAAGCAAAGAATGAATAGTTGAAATGAGCTGAGTAGTAGTAGAGAGTCCCTTTCGGAACCCATCCTGAAAAGGCGAGATTATTTCATGTTTATCGAGGAAATCATTGATGCAATTAGAAATTATATGTTCCAGTAGTTTACACGAAGAGCTGGTGAGTGAAATTGGGCGATAATTCGTTAACATTGTACGGTCTCCTTTTTTAAAAACGGGTACAACCCGAGCGTTTCGCCAATCTGAGAGAACAACGCCACATGAAAATGACATCTGGAAGATAACAACAAGGAATCTAGAAATCCACTCAGCGTAACGACGAAGAAATTCATTTGGTATATTATCAGGACCATTTGACGATTTAGGTTTGAGGTTAAGTAGCATAGAAAAGATACCTTCAAACGTGATGAACTCTGGAGCTTATTTCAGTTTCTTCGTTAAAGGAGGAATGTCTAGTGTAAGACTTCCGAGAACACTGACTGAAAGAAAAGATTAAACTCCGTAGCTATTTGTTGTTTGTCGTGAACCAACATTTCCCCAATTTTGACGTAATCGACAGTTTTTTGTTGATTTGAGCTGAGGTGTCGCCAGAACTTCACTGGATGTGTCTTAAGGAATCGTGTAAGTGTATTGGAATGATAGAACTGTTTACTTGCGCGAATTTTAGCTGCTAGTGCTCGCTTTAGGCAGGGGGAGGGAGGAACTGTGAACTCGACTTCTACGGTTTCTTTTTACTTTCCGTACTAGATGAATTATTTCACGTGTCATCCAGGGGTTTTTGCGGCACACATATTTACTTTTATTAGGAATAAAGTTTCAAAGGCAAAAATGACAGATGGATTTAAATTTATTCCACAAATAATTAACGTCGTTTCCAGAAAATGTATCTAAGGATAACTCAAGGTAATCTAGAACAGATTCGTCACTCGCCCTAGAAAAGTAAGGGGAGCAATCTTAAATCTGCCGCCCGCTCATCGAGAGGAAGCTCACGTTCAAGCTTAATGCGAGAGAGCGTCAGAGTTAGAACCTGCAAGACTGGAGGACACTGGTAAGCTCACTGTAGTCATGCAGCTTCTCATGACTGGAACATTCAGAAAGTTCAGATCCTAGCACGTCCAATGAAAAAAACAGGCGTCAGCAGCGCCAAGTGCGTCTGCATCACGTGCCGTGCACCGTTGAGGAGGTCACCACCCTCATCTGGAATTACCGTTCAAAAGAAAATATTGCCATAATTGCGAGGAGGAAGAGATAGTTTGTTTGACATTGTCAGAGCAAGGCACGTGTACCCCAGACACAAACGATTTCGAGCAAACGAAATCGCCACGACTACGTCCATTTTTATACCGTTCACTGCAGTACTAACCATGTAAGCGACGACAGTGAGTTCATGCTGAAGCTGACAGGATAGGCGCAGGTGAAAATGTTGCTCCACACTAGAGCGGCTACTGACCACTATCTTAAAAAGACAATATACGGTGCCGTAGTCCA
Source organism: Ixodes ricinus (assembly GCA_037355805.1). Classification (NCBI taxonomy): domain Eukaryota; kingdom Metazoa; phylum Arthropoda; class Arachnida; order Ixodida; family Ixodidae; genus Ixodes; species Ixodes ricinus. The sequence continues at coordinate 4,084 of JAZHYW010065489.1, forward strand.
GTTTACTGCTTCAGCCTTCGACTCATGCGGCTAAACTCCGAAATCTACGACGCCATCTCCCCATCCCTGTTCTTAGAGAGGTACAAGTTCAGATCGCTTGTGAAGACCAGACACTGAAACACTTGTGGCTGTCCAAGGAAAACCGAACTGTTCTGCTGGGAAGAGACTATTTGAGGCAATTCCCTACTGATTAGTTTAATATCTTCTTTCGGTTGGAATTTCCAACTCAGGACAGATTAGCCAGCCGGATAGACAAGAGCATGATGTTTTATAAAGTCGCGATTTACGCCCAGCCCAAATCTGCTGCAATATATTTTTAAACTACATCGACATCCATAGGCCCTGCACGAAATTAATAAAAACGTTACAAACTCGAAAACCTAGAGTACCATCTCCAAGTCTGATAAAACCGATTTGGCGGCGTCAATCTTAGTGACCCCAAAGAAGTCACTTCATCTTTCTGAAGAATGCAAGATCACCATGAACTGTTACATTTGAACGGAGGTATATGCATATCCGGTACTTACAGCAGATGGCTTGTATACGGTTCTTGTTAGTGACAAACGCTTTAGTAGAGTAAATTTCACAGGTTCCTATCAAACAGTTGAATCATGATCAAAGCTTGAGGGTTTACATTACCGTCATCACGCACGAGGGCTTGAACCAATACCATCGCCTGTCGCTCACAATCTCTAAAATGCTATACGTTTCTACGTGGACAGCGGACCAGATCCTAGAAAAAGGTTGAATACGTTGTATGCTATGTCGATGGCATCTTGAATGCTTCGGGTACTCTGGAGGACCACCTTCGGTTGCTGATTTAACTTTTTTGTCGACTATACGGCTAGCGGAATCTGTGTCTACCTTCTCGTTCTTGTTCTTGTAACTTGCGGTGTTTTTAATTTTAACGATGAAATACCAACTAGCGCAAACGTCAACGATCGTGAATCTTCTCTTAACACCTATGCACTGCTTTATATATTTTTGCGGTTAGGTGTTGCTTGACAAGGCAGAGCCTTGTCAAGCAACACCTCGTTACTCTTTCTTTTGTCACCCCTTTCTGAACTGAAAAAGGAAGAGTCTGAATTCGCATTTTCGTCTCCTTCAATTGTCTCTGTCTCCTTCCGAGGGCGGTGAGCTGCGCTCATTTCTGGCTTCCTGAATTACTTTAAGTGATCCTTTGGCGGACCTGTCGTCCATAACCTTAAATCTGCTCCACGAGCTTCTAATGATAAACAGCCGGTTCGAAGGATGTTTTCTTATTTCAAAGAAAGATATATTTAAGGAAATACAAGGTGTCAGATGTAGGCAGTGTTGGGAAGTAGTTTATATAGATTGTACTTAAAGTACTACTTCCAAGTAGGTTTAGAAAACTTGTACTTTACTTGAAATACATTCTCTGAGATGTACTCGTACTTTACTTAGATTATGTTTTTCTGGTACTTTCTGAGAAAAGTACAACTCCCGACTTCAAAATATATTCCCCCACTGAGCTCTCTGAAAAATTCTAGCTTTTTCAAGAACCACGCGCTCGAGTCCTTGGCTTTCCCAATTTTGTACACAGCTTCTGGAGGTCGAGTATAAAAGTTCACCAACCTTTAACAAAAAAATGGCGTATAGTCATGTGAAAATGCACTATCGTCTTTCGAGACGTCATCCGGACATTGTTTTGAGTGTGATAATGGCAGCTAAAAGACCGATACAAATAATTCGCTTTTAAGTTGATTGTGTTGAATAGTTCATAAGCGAGAGTAAAGCAACTACTCTGTGGCCACTTGGCCAACACATATCAGTAGAGCCCCTGCATATCCACGGATATCTGCAGTAAACTGGCGGATGCGGATAAAAATAAACCAGGTTTGGCGTATTGGGGAACAGATGCAGATTCCAGGGGCTGCGGATACGCGTCGGATGCGGATTTCCGCGTGTCCGGATCTACATTTTTGCCGATGCGGCCCATAAACGTTGCGACTGCACAGTGTAGAGTGAATTAGTAAGTGATGTTATGAAATGCATCATCAAATGTATTGCGGGAGAAAAACTACTCTCTTTGATAAAAGGTGCCAATCGGGGAGCAAATCGTGCTTTACGTCAAAAAGGTATGATTCTCACCAAAGATCGCTTTAGAACGTCCTATCTCACCACAAATGCTGTCCTTAAGAGTATAAAAAGAATGCAGGAGCATCAGTCGCCCCGGCAAAGCGTGTTCTTGTTTGACAGGGAAAGAGCAGAAAGCATTCTTTGAGCAAAGAAAACCCAAAACGTGCAAGCCACAAGAAAGTAGAAGACATTTGCAAGTGGCTTCTTCGCAGTAGATCGAGGAGACTGAATCGAATCCTCTGGAATGGTGAAACTTGCGCTTCTACGAGTTTCCGCACATCACTCTTGCAGCACAGTTCGTGCATGCCACCCCAGCATCAAATTCAAGAAAGGAGAGAGACTTCTCAGTTGCGGGTATTAATTTAAAAAAAAGGCAAACCAGTGTGAACACGTCCATGTTGACAAAACTGTTTCTTCTACACCCTCAACCTCGGCAAGTAAAAAGTCGCGTGCGTGTGCATTTTTTCCCTCTGCCGTTGGCACTGAGTTGTTTTTAGTATAGGGTTCTGATCATGCAGCTAAGGGCTCATGCTTAAAACTGAACCGATCGGAGGTGTTCTCATTGTGATATTCTGTCTATGGCATGTGTGGCCGTATGACGTAGGTGACGACCCTCCCTGAAAAGGGAGGGGAGTGTGACGTGGAGCGGGTTGACATGCGGGGCGACGACGTGGAGCGGTTCACGTGAGATTGAGACGTGTGACGTGGGACGTGTGACGTCGCGTGGTGATCGGACGAGGCATGCCCTACAAGGGGAAGGTTGACATAAAGGTAGCGCCTCTCGAATCTCCCCAGGGTGGGAGACCCTCCGCATGATGCCGGGGATGATCTCCAAGGGGAGCCGAGAGATATCACTCTGATCACTGCGGCGGGATCGTCTGGTTCAGTCATGGTTGCCTTGTGGTCTCGCCGACCCACTTTGCAACACACTCATACCCTCTGCGTTCCGGTACAGGATCGGACGGGGGTCGGGGTCTCGGGGTCCTCTTCCCAGTGGGTCCTTCCTGGGTCGTTCGCTTGGCGATGCCCAGATTTATTTTTACAATAGTTAGTCCCCAATTGGCATTTTCCTAGAAATTACCACTTGATCACATGATCCAATTCATTTTTATTAGAATTGGCGGCTTTAAGTCTGCAGTTCCTGACGGCGGGATCGGACGCAGGGGACTATTACTTTACATTCTTTTATCGAGCCCCGATCTCAAAACATGTGATGTTTTCTCAGGAGTGAACTCGCGCTTTACTACAGATACACGAGTACATTGCTGCGGTGAATGAGCACCTTTCCTTTTCCTCTTTTTTATTGTTTGGCCTAAATAAAAGGACACAATTGTGTGTCCTTTGTTACTTTTTTGTTCGCATAATATGCGTCTGCTTGAAGTGGGCTATATAAAGCAAAAAGGAAAATAAATATTACAAATTCCTTCCTTTTGAGCGCATCTTCTGGATAGAGTGTCAGTGTCACGGACTCTCAAGAAGACGATCTTATAACTGTGATCATCTTTCCAGCGATGCGAAGTGTCTCTGGAAGGATGATTGCGTATTTTATAAATTTGATAAAATAGAATACGATAAATGACTTTCACTGTAATTCTTACACGAAGAGCTCTTTGTACAAAGGTAAGCAGACGGGTTATAAATACCATCTAGGTGTATTTTTTTTATTCCTGCTTGATTTCATGATATAAAATGAATGTGCGGATTGTTGGTAGAATGTTCCGAACTTTGCGGATGTGGTTCAGGTGCGGATAAAAAGTCTCCAAATGCGGATCGGATGCGGATACAATCATCAAAAAACTTTGCAGATGTGGATAGGGATCGAATGCGGATGATGAAACTGTAATCCGCACAGGGGTATACATATCAGTTTACAAAACCTTTATACACTGCAATTCACTTATAACGATAACAAGAAAACCCGAAGATGCCGTCGGTATGACCGATTATTTTGTATCTTGACAGTCTACCCCACGCAAAAACGGATGGTCTGCTAGAAACTGATTGTTAAAAGGAGTACATCATTATATGTGGTATCGTCATAAATTGATTGCACTCTAGTAGATTGGAAGGACATCATGAAATATTGTTAAAAAGTACTTGTACTTTACTTTGAAACTACCTTGCATTTACAGTACTTTATTTGAAGTACATTGTGCCATGTACACTTACTACTTTACTTGAAGTACATAACCCCTCATTTAACTGTATTTTTCTTCAAGTACTTTTACGTGACTTTACCCAACACTGGCCGTAGGTCATGAGGAATGTGGTGTGGAAATTCTGACTCAGTGTCATGTAGTGCCGGTTCTTGTGTAGCCACCTATGGTAGCTGCTGGGTGAACTGTAGCGAAGACCTACAGACAAAAGAAGGCAGGAGCGCTCAGGTCGTAACCGGAGCTCGCTTATAAATTACAATGCACATCAACTTTACAGCTTTTAGGCACACTTGAAACATGTGGCCCCTTGTGTGCCCTGTGGATAATTCCACGTACAATTTATCGCCTGCGGCGAACACCTGAATGTATTAAATGTACGAAAGCGCGGAAATCAACGAGTAACAAGTCATAGTCAAACGCAAATTTTCTTGTGTTTTCTTACTTCGCCTTGGTCCTTGTTGTTTTCGGCGCTTTTTGTGCTTTTCACCTATTAAAAAAGTAACCAAATTAATCACTTCACCTGAATGTAAAATGTCCTTCATGAAAGGGAAACAGCTTACTACGGAACACGTGGTTTACCAATTACTAGCCAAGCAGGCCTCTCTGCCCCCGACTGTAAAGCTTCTCTAAGCGTATTTGGTGCAGTAACCTTCCACGTCATGCGAAACAGTGATGTAGTGCCAATTATTTATGCCTAAAGAGCGTTCTAACCACAACAGCGCAGCTATGCACAGATTGGGCGGGAAGCATTTGTTAAACATTTGGCAGTTTAGACGTTTCTCGAGTACTTGAACGCCACGTGCCAGCTTGATCAAGAACCGAAATCAAATTGGCCATGGGTAATCTCTGCGGTAGTCGCCGCTTTTGATTCCTTTTTTGTCGCCGAATGCTAAGGAGACGAAAGCATTTCACGAATTAAAATATTACCACACTGAAATACAGAACGGTACATCTTTCAACCGCCTTGCCCGACCATGCCTATCAATATTCACCATTCAATTTATTTTACGCGGTGCATACTTTCTCTTCTCTCGCTACAAGTGACTCTATGGCTTGATTGTTGTGATTCTGCAGGTTCTCGCGTGGCCGAAGTAGGTTGAAAATTGTCGGCAAACGTTATTGCTCACACTCCCGGGAGTTATGATAGTCACAGACTGCGTAAAGAACGCAGAACATGGTGTGCTGTATTCATGCTTCGGCTGCTTCATGATATGTTTTTCGGCGTTCTTATTGGATGATCCTGCAGTGTAATCGGCTGTACTGCGATAATAGAATGCTCCGTACTTGCCATGCCATGAGTTTATTAAGCGTTTAGTGACTACAGAATTATCGCCAGTGAGGGAGGCAATTGAACTTTAGATTTACTTTTGCGCATGATGAAGGGAGATCTGCGGGATGTTTATATTTACAGTAAGCGTCTCGAGAAACGAGAATTCACAAAAAGCAGCCTCTCCACTCTGGTGAAGAAGGAAGAACAGCGGAACTGTAGCTTCTGTTCGCGGCGGTGGCTTTCCAGGCAAGCGATCTTCTCTTCTTTCGCAAGGGAATCTGAAGCTCCCGACGCAGTCGAACTTCAGGCGATAGCGGCCTCGCAACGGTTGCGAAACGATTCGCGCTGCTGCGCACATTGCCGCTCGTTCCGTTCCCGATCTTCCCCTCGAAGAAATGCCGCGCTCTATGAGCGACGGCGACAAGCGGACAACCGGCAAACACAGCACTCTGGACAGCTACCGCCATCTATGAGCGACGGCGGCCACCAGAATGTTGTGTCGACATTTCTTTGCGGGGGACACGATACTGAGGAAACTAGCCCTTAAAGCTCCGCTGCAAAAGTTAAGTGGGTAAGACAAAAGAAAAATATTACAGAATAACTTTGACCGCATGTATTTTTCTTTAAACGACCTTTAAATCAGCGAAGCTGAATGTTAGACATTTAGAAACCCATTAGGCGTTGTTTATTAGAAACTTAGATGCAAATACCTGCGAAACAAAAATTGAAATCAATTGCACGTGAACATTAGAGCCTATGAACGCGGAATGAAGCGCAAATTCTGCATCTTCGGGCTGTTGAAGGTCACACAGTCCACAGACAAGTCGACGGCAACACCATCTTCAGGCATCACGATAAACTTCTGCAGAATGCCTGTGAGGTACAGGAAAATCTGAATATTGGACGCCGCCTCTCCTGGGCACATTCGTTTGCCTGGGAATAAAACAAACATTAAAAAAATGTTATGAATCACATAGTGAAACACAAAATTCGTGAGAATGTCAGTTTGTCTGCTTATTTTGTAAGGGTTGTACTGACGTGAGAATACCGAGCTCTGAATGGCTCTGACTGAAGGATACTGGGTAGACTTCGAGGCAGCTTGGTTTTAGCTGTACCCGCAATTCTTCAATCAGAGCCAATCAGAACTCGGCGTCATTTTGACGTCACCGCGCTGATCCTGCAAAAGAAGCAGAGGACTTGCTCTCCTTATACTCCAAAACCCCTTTCTCACTAGTAATACCTCATACTAGTGCCACTAAATAAGCTACGCTTCAAAGTAACCAAACTTTCGCAGACTGTGGATTAAAATCGTGGTTGCCAGTAATCGGAAACTTTATCTGAAACCACAGGAAACACTTTGCCGCTCTCCAGAAATGCTTAAGAAGCTGGCGACAGACGAAAGCAATATTACACGAGCCTCCTAACACCGAACCTAATGCTGGGGAAGTCGCAGTCTTGAATCATGATGATCGGAAGTTGCGTCTGCTCTGCACAAACACCAAAATGGCATAACCCACCACAATGTCGGGGACCAGACTGCCGATACTTTAAGCGTACCTCATTAGTGGCTCTACCTCATGCAAAGGACAGCCCTCAGACACTGTATGAGTGTTTCCCTGCCACATTGGTCATACATACACTTTCTGCAGACATGTTGGAAGCATACATTTATATGAACGAAGCATGGTTCGAACATGATTCAGGCATGCCCGGGCATGGACAGTGTGGCTGCCGCTTTACGAAGACAACGACGAAGAGCTTTCTAAAAACGCTGCACGAGTGCACGGCGTTCTTTCTCGAGCTGCTGTCATCCCTCTTGTCCCTTTCACATAAAATCGCCAACTTTAGATCTTATAATTGCCTTCACATGTGCTGGAGGATAGGGCGACCCCAACCCTGTGGTCTAGTTTTTTCACGAGCTGCTTTGGAGCTGCGCAGCGTACGTTAAACACAAGACACAATGCCGAACAAGAAGAAGCATGACAATGAGCAACGCACGCCCGCCGCTCCAACCGTTGGTTTATCTGCCAAAGACTGCCAGCGACACACAGCAGTATTCAGCGGAGCACAGAAACCGAACGTCGACTGGCTCAAAAGCGACGGCTGCGCGCAAGTAAGCATAACAAGTGGGACGGTAACTTGTACACCAGTGTCCAGAATTCTTCCCTCTCCAACAGCTGGTAACATTGCCCGTTCTTGGCGACGACAAATTGATGACAAAGCTTTCTATCGTGCATCCGACAATCTCATTCGGTCTCTTTGATATTTTGAAAAGAGCCGCACCTCTACGCTTGCTTTTGTGTAATTGCTCCTGACCATGACCTGACCATGAAGTACCTCAAAGTAAAGAGAGCCGACACCAATCGCCCTCTCCTTTCCGAAGACGTGGTCGCTGAGTGTTTTTATTCAAGCCCGCTGCTGTAGCGTCCACATCGTAGTAAGCCTAACAAGAGCAGCCTGTACCGTCACAGGAGGTTAGGCTGCACGACCACAACCGGCTACAAATCCTGCTTTTGTTAGACCGAAATCAGTAAAAATCAGTATACGGCGTGAAGCGCCGTCTGCTCATTGCCCACATCGTTCGTTTATTTACCCGCTAAAGGTGCTTATGTGCTTTTGCTTCCACCCGTCCTCAACCAATGACAGTGCGCCCTTGACTGCTTCGTCCTTGCGCGTTTCCTGCGCCTTCTCTATGTTGCTTTTTGATTGGCGGGCTCCTCCTCACAGTCGAATGCGTCAAAGCGACACCTCCTAGAACAGAAAGCCTCAAGCGCTTTATTTTCCTGCGTCACGAAAGAAGACCACCGTAGTCTATAGACTGGACACCACTACGGCGTCGGTGTTCGGCTAGGGGCCGTGTTCTCACTGATTAGACACGTCTCTTAGCCGATCGCTGTCGCCAAAGTCATGTCCAATCTGTGGCTCATGGTGGACTTCTTTTAGTAAGGCAGAAAAATTTACCACTTAGGCCTTCTTATCTAGGCGGCTTTAGTCAAAAACGCATGTTTGGAATGATTACTCGCTGTATAGTGGAGCACTAATTCGTCGCCTTGTTCGACACAGGAGCCACCAAATCATGAATTCCAAAAGATGTGTACCGCGACTTACGTAAAGTAATTATTTCAGCCAGTGGACAGTTATTGCACATGGGTAGCGTTGTATTGGTCTATGCAGCACCTGTCGGACGTGCGAGCATATCTGTGCTTCTTGCATGCACGCCCTACATCGCCGTGTTTCTTGTAGCTTCAAACAGTGTTGCCAGTAGTATTTTAGAAAGGGACTTTCTCACGCCCACCGACGCCTTTCAAAAATGTATGCTCAGTGTAGTAGTATGGAATGGTCACGATCCTGCCAATGGTCCTCGGCTTTATCATCCGTGACTCTTCGCTTCGCCGTCGACCTGCCTGATTGCGCCATCACTATAAGCCGTCATCGTTGAGATTAAATCCGAGCCAATCGTCAAACGAATCTCTGCACTTGTCGACCCTGCAGAAGAACGATTTTCAAAGGAAGGTATCGTCGTCTCCTACTTACTCGTGTCCATAGTGGAAGGAAGCATTTATGTTTGCTTCACTAAGCTCTCCGGAGCGCCGCAAGTACTTCTCTGAATAATGCCTACCGCAATCACGATCCGGTACGAAGACCGCAACATATTGCTGTAATCTTTCCAAACATTTTTCGTCTGCCAGTTCTTACCACACGTCTGAAACCTATATCTGCCCTAATAAGGAAAGGTTGATGAACGTCACTTTAGTTGCTGACAAACAACATTATTTATTCGCCATGACGCAGCTCGTGACATGCTGAAGTGTGTGCGGATCATTTTACTGGTGCATAAGTTTTATTGCTCGAGTCGACCTAGACCTAGTATTGGATGTAATAGAAAATGGTTTATTGTGCTTTAGCTTACCGACAGAAAAGGGTACCAAGTACTCAGGCTTAGCGATCAGACCCGAGCCGTCATCCTTCAGGAATCTGGAGGGGTCGAAGGCTTCCGGAGTTTTCCACAGCGTGGGATCTATGTGCACTGCCCACAGATTTGGCAGCACGATCGTTCCTTTGGGAATCACGTAGTTATCGATGCTGGTGTCCTCCTCGCAGCTGGAACATAAGTTTTATTGTATGTTTCGTGGTTATGTTTCCTTTTTTTGTGTGATGACGAACAAAGCACTAATCGGGGTAGATGCCGGGTTCAGTCTGTTTCAAGGGGGCATAAAACGATATCGGGTAGGAATGTTAATGACTTTACAGAGGCATACTGGTCCTAGTCCGACCTAAGTATACTTGCACAGACCGCCACTGATTCAGAAGCTCCTTTGTCGCGGTGCAATTGCGAGGATAAAATGGAACTATTTATTTCCGCTTTGGCTTCGCAAAGCTTGATGGCGTAATTGTAGGATCGAAACTACCCTTCCTGACGACAATCGAACGCGGCTTATAGATTGGACACGAGAACCGCGTGAGTATACCGACTTCGGCTCGTAACAATCAATGCCTCGGCGGACACCAGGGTAGTGGCTCGTGTCCAACTACTAAAGTGATGAGAATACGGAGCTCTGAATGGCTCTGACTGAAGGATACTGGGTAGACTTCGAGGCAGCCTGGTTTTAGCTGCAACCCGCAATTCTGCAGTCAGAGCCAATCAGAACTCGGCGTCATTTTGACGTCACCGCGCTGATCCTGCAAAAGAAGCAGAGGACTTGCTCTCCTTATACTCCAAAGCCCCTTTCTCACTAGTAATACCTCATACTAGTGCCACTAAATAAGCTACGCTTCAAAGCAACCAAACTTCGTCTGTCAGCCAGCTGTGGCTTAAGCATCGTGGTTGCCAGTAGTCGGCAAAGTGTTATCCGTGGCCTCGGATAACAGTTTGCCGACTACTGGCAACGACGATGCTTAAGCCAGCTGGCTGACAGACGAAGTTTGGTTGCTTTGAAGCGTAGCTTATTTAGTGGCACTAGTATGAGGTATTACTAGTGAGAAAGGGGCTTTGGAGTATAAGGAGAGCAAGTCCTCTGCTTCTTTTGCAGGATCAGCGCGGTGACGTCAAAATGACGCCGAGTTCTGATTGGCTCTGATTGAAGAATTGCGGGTACAGCTAAAACCAAGCTGCCTCGAAGTCTACCCAGTATCCTTCAGTCAGAGCCATTCAGAGCTCGGTATTCTCATCACTTTAGTAGTTGGACACGAGCCACTACCCTGGTGTCCGCCGAGGCATTGATTGTTACGAGCCGAAGTCGGTATACTCACGCGGTTCTCGTGTCCAATCTATAAGCCGCGTTCGATTGTCGTCAGGAAGGGTAGTTTCGATCCTACAATTACGCCATCAAGCTTTGCGAAGCCAAAGCGGAAATAAATAGTTCCATTTTATCCTCGCAATTGCACCGCGACAAAGGAGCTTCTGAATCAGTGGCGGTCTGTGCAAGTATACTTAGGTCGGACTAGGACCAGTATGCCTCTGTAAAGTCATTAACATTCCTACCCGATATCGTTTTATGCCCCTTGAAACAGACTGAACCCAGCATCTACCCCGATTAGTGCTTTGTTCGTCATCACACAAAAAAGGAAACATAACCACGAAACATACAATAAAACTTATGTTCCAGCTGCGAGGAGGACACCAGAATCGATAACTACGTGATTCCCAAAGGAACGATCGTGCTGCCAAATCTGTGGGCAGTGCACATAGATCCCACGCTGTGGAAAACTCCGGAAGCCTTCGACCCCTCCAGATTCCTGAAGGATGACGGCTCGGGTCTGATCGCTAAGCCTGAGTACTTGGTACCCTTTTCTGTCGGTAAGCTAAAGCACAATAAACCATTTTCTATTACATCCAATACTAGGTCTAGGTCGACTCGAGCAATAAAACTTATGCACCAGTAAAATGATCCGCACACACTTCAGCATGTCACGAGCTGCGTCATGGCGAATAAATAATGTTGTTTGTCAGCAACTAAAGTGACGTTCATCAACCTTTCCTTATTAGGGCAGATATAGGTTTCAGACGTGTGGTAAGAACTGGCAGACGAAAAATGTTTGGAAAGAGTACAGAAATATGTTGCGGTCTTCGTACCGGATCGTGATTGCGGTAGGCATTATTCAGAGAAGTACTTGCGGCGCTCTGGAGAGCTTAGTGAAGCAAACATAAATGCTTCCTTCCACTATGGACACGAGTAAGTAGGAGACGACGATACCTTCCTTTGAAAATCGTTCTTCTGCAGGGTCGACAAGTGCAGAGATTCGTTTGACGATTGGCTCGGATTTAATCTCAACGATGACGGCTTATAGTGATGGCGCAATCAGGCAGGTCGACGGCGAAGCGAAGAGTCACGGATGATAAAGCCGAGGACCATTGGCAGGATCGTGACCATTCCATACTACTACACTGAGCATACATTTTTGAAAGGCGTCGGTGGGCGTGAGAAAGTCCCTTTCTAAAATACTACTGGCAACACTGTTTGAAGCTACAAGAAACACGGCGATGTAGGGCGTGCATGCAAGAAGCACAGATATGCTCGCACGTCCGACAGGTGCTGCATAGACCAATACAACGCTACCCATGTGCAATAACTGTCCACTGGCTGAAATAATTACTTTACGTAAGTCGCGGTACACATCTTTTGGAATTCATGATTTGGTGGCTCCTGTGTCGAACAAGGCGACGAATTAGTGCTCCACTATACAGCGAGTAATCATTCCAAAATGCGTTTTTGACTAAAGCCGCCTAGATAAAAAGGCCTAAGTGGTAAATTTTTCTGCCTTACTAAAGAAGTCCACCATGAGCCACAGATTGGACATGACTTTGGCGACAGCGATCGGCTAAGAGACGTGTCTAATCAGTGAGAACACGGCCCCTAGCCGAACACCGACGCCGTAGTGGTGTCCAGTCTATAGACTACGGTGGTCTTCTTCGTGACGCAGGAAAATAAAGCGCTTGAGGCTTTCTGTTCTAGGAGGTGTCGCTTTGACGCATTCGACTGTGAGGAGGAGCCCGCCAATCAAAAAGCAACATAGAGAAGGCGCAGGAAACGCGCAAGGACGAAGCAGTCAAGGGCGCACTGTCATTGGTTGAGGACGGGTGGAAGCAAAAGCACATAAGCACCTTTAGCGGGTAAATAAACGAACGATGTGGGCAATGAGCAGACGGCGCTTCACGCCGTATACTGATTTTTACTGATTTCGGTCTAACAAAAGCAGGATTTGTAGCCGGTTGTGGTCGTGCAGCCTAACCTCCTGTGACGGTACAGGCTGCTCTTGTTAGGCTTACTACGATGTGGACGCTACAGCAGCGGGCTTGAATAAAAACACTCAGCGACCACGTCTTCGGAAAGGAGAGGGCGATTGGTGTCGGCTCTCTTTACTTTGAGGTACTTCATGGTCAGGTCATGGTCAGGAGCAATTACACAAAAGCAAGCGTAGAGGTGCGGCTCTTTTCAAAATATCAAAGAGACCGAATGAGATTGTCGGATGCACGATAGAAAGCTTTGTCATCAATTTGTCGTCGCCAAGAACGGGCAATGTTACCAGCTGTTGAAGAGGGAAGAATTCTGGACACTGGGTACAAGTTACCGTCCCACTTGTTATGCTTACTTGCGCGCAGCCGTCGCTTTTGAGCCAGTCGACGTTCGGTTTCTGTGCTCCGCTGAATACTGCTGTGTGTCGCTGGCAGTCTTTGGCAGATAAACCAACGGTTGGAGCGGCGGGCGTGCGTTGCTCATTGTCATGCTTCTTCTTGTTCGGCATTGTGTCTTGTGTTTAACGTACGCTGCGCAGCTCCAAAGCAGCTCGTGAAAAAACTAGACCACAGGGTTGAGGTCGCCCTATCCTCCAGCACATGTGAAGGCAATTATAAGATCTAAAGTTGGCGATTTTATGTGAAAGGGACAAGAGGGATGACAGCAGCTCGAGAAAGAACGCCGTGCACTCGTGCAGCGTTTTTAGAAAGCTCTTCGTCGTTGTCTTCGTAAAGCGGCAGCCACACTGTCCATGCCCGGGCATGCCTGAATCACGTTCGAACCATGCTTCGTTCATATAAATGTATGCTTCCAACATGTCTGCAGAAAGTGTATGTATGACCAATGTGGCAGGGAAACACTCATACAGTGTCTGAGGGCTGTCCTTTGCATGAGGTAGAGCCACTAATGAGGTACGCTTAAAGTATCGGCAGTCTGGTCCCCGACATTGTGGTGGGTTATGCCATTTTGGTGTTTGTGCAGAGCAGACGCAACTTCCGATCATCATGATTCAAGACTGCGACTTCCCCAGCATTAGGTTCGGTGTTAGGAGGCTCGTGTAATATTGCTTTCGTCTGTCGCCAGCTTCTTAAGCATTTCTGGAGAGCGGCAAAGTGTTTCCTGTGGTTTCAGATAAAGTTTCCGATTACTGGCAACCACGATTTTAATCCACAGTCTGCGAAAGTTTGGTTACTTTGAAGCGTAGCTTATTTAGTGGCACTAGTATGAGGTATTACTAGTGAGAAAGGGGTTTTGGAGTATAAGGAGAGCAAGTCCTCTGCTTCTTTTGCAGGATCAGCGCGGTGACGTCAAAATGACGCTGAGTTCTGATTGGCTCTGATTGAAGAATTGCGGGTACAGCTAAAACCAAGCTGCCTCGAAGTCTACCCAGTATCCTTCAGTCAGAGCCATTCAGAGCTCGGTATTCTCACGTCAGTACAACCCTTACAAAATAAGCAGACGAAACTGACATGCTCTAACGAATTTTGTGTTTCACTATGTGATTCATAACATTTTTTAATGTTTGTTTTATTCCCAGGCAAACGAATGTGCCCAGGAGAGGCGGCGTCCAATATTCAGATTTTCCTGTACCTGCGCAGGCATTCTGCAGAAGTTTATCGTGATGCCTGAAGATGGTGTTGCCGTCGACTTGTCTGTGGACTGTGTGACCTTCAACAGCCCGAAGATGCAGAATTTGCGCTTCATTCCGCGTTCATAGGCTCTAATGTTCACGTGCAATTGATTTCAATTTTTGTTTCGCAGGTATTTGCATCTAAGTTTCTAATAAACAACGCCTAATGGGTTTCTAAATGTCTAACATTCAGCTTCGCTGATTTAAAGGTCGTTTAAAGAAAATACATGCGGTCAAAGTTATTCTGTAATATTTTTCTTTTGTCTTACCCTACTTAACTTTTGCAGCGGAGCTTTAAGGGCTAGTTTCCTCAGTATCGTGTCCCCGCAAAGAAATGTCGACACAAAATTCTGGTGGCCGCCGTCGCTCATAGATGGCGGTAGCTGTCCAGAGTGCTGTGTTTGCCGGTTGTCCGCTTGTCGCCGTCGCTCATAGAGCGCGGCATTTCTTCGAGGGAGAAGATCGGGAACGGAACGAGCGGCAATGTGCGCAGCAGCGCGAATCGTTTCGCAACCGTTGCGAGGCCGCTATCGCCTGAAGTTCGACTGCGTCGGGAGCTTCAGATTCCCTTGCGAAAGAAGAGAAGATCGCTTGCCTGGAAAGCCACCGCCGCGAACAGAAGCTACAGTTCCGCTGTTCTTCCTTCTTCACCAGAGTGGAGAGGCTGCTTTTTGCGAATTCTCGTTTCTCGAGACGCTTACTGTAAATATAAACATCCCGCAGACCTCCCTTCATCATGCGCAAAAGTAAATCTAAAGTTCAATTGCCTCCTTCACTGGCGATAATTCTGTAGTCACTAAACGCTTAATAAACTCATGGCATGGCAAGTACGGAGCATTCTATTATCGCAGTGCAGCCGATTACACTGCAGGATCATCCAATAAGAACGCCGAAAACATATCATGAAGCAGCCGAAGCTATGAATACAGCACACCATGTTCTGCGTTCTTTACGCAGTCTGTGACTATCATAACTCCCGAGAGTGTGAGCAATAACGTTTGCCGACAATTTTCAACCTACTTCGGCCACGCGAGAACCTGCAGAATCACAACAATCAAGCCATAGAGTCACTTGTAGCGAGAGAAGAGAAAGCTATGCACCGCGCAAAAATAAATTGAATGGTGAATATTGATAGGCATGGTCGGGCAAGGCGGTTGAAAGATGTACCGTTCTGTATTTCAGTGTGGTAATATTTAATCTGTGAAATGCTTCGTTCTCCTTAGCATTCTAGGCGACAAAAAAGGAATCAAAAGCGGCGACTATCGCAGAGATTACCTATGCGGCCATTCTGATCTGGTTCTTGGATCAAGCTGGCACGTGGCGTTCAAGTACTGAGAAACGTCTAAACGGCCAAATGTTTAACAAATGCTTCCCGTCTAATTCAGCATAGCTGCGCTGTTGTGGTTAGAACGCTCTTTAGGCATAAATAATTGGCACTACATCACTGTTTCGCATGATCTGGAAGGTTATTGCACCAAATACGCTTAGAGAAGCTTTACAGTCGGGGGCAGAGAGGGGCCTCCGTTGGCTAGTAATTGCAAACCACGCGTTCCGTAGTAGCTTGTTTCCTCTCATGAAGGACATTTCATATTCAGGTAACGTGATTAATTTGGTTACTTTTTTAATAGCAAGTGTACAAAGCGCCGAAACAACAAGGACCAAGGCGAAGTAAGAAATACAAGAAAATTTGCGTTGACTATGACTTGTTACTCGTTGATTTCCGCGCTTCGTACATTTAATACATTCAGGTGTCTCGCCGCAGGCGATAAATTGTACGTGGAATTATCCACAGGGCTACCACAAGGGCCACATGTTTCAAGTGTGCCTAAACGCTGTAAAGTTGATGTGATTGTAGTTTATAAGGAGTCTGGTTATGACTTGAGCGCCTTGCCTTCTGTCTGTAGGTCTCGACATGGTGAACAATGTCACCAGCACTTCTTCGCGGGTTGAACAATCCGGAAACTCCTCTTCTCAATGGTGAAAACAGACCAGGTCACTTAGCGTGTGCATGAAGGATGGAGGCCGCACAGGATTGGCTGGGTGTAAAGAGCGACGGCGTGACGTAACACCTGGCAACCGAGGGGCAGTGGGGGACAGCTAGGGCTAGGTCTTATACCGGGGCCGCCGGCGGGGCGCCACGCCGCGGCAAGTACGGGTGGCCCAAGGTGGGTTGATATTATGTAATGAGTTCATTATCTGCCGACTGTCATCGGGAAGTGGCGAGAACGGGGGGGGGGAGGGGAGGGGTTGGTGATACACCCGCCATCCTCTACTGCGCAGTGCCGAAATTGGCGAAGGGGACGTCGCCGGCGATCTTCCGTGGCTATAGTAGGTTACAGATCAAGAAGGTAGCGGCAAATGCCCCTCAAAGGGAATCATATATCCCTCCGCCACCTCCGCATCCAATAGCGTCCCACCGTTTCCGTGACGTTGCAGCCAACGCGCGAAGAGTCTTGCCTTTCTGTACATATTTGCTTTATCTTTCGACTTTGACTTAGCATTGTGGAAGCCACGAGAGGGAGATTAGAGTCTTCCCCTCCGATGGAAACAAAGACGACTTTCGGGGATTAGCGTCCCCCTCCGACGGATACAAAAGCTCCTTTCAGGGGCTCGCTTCACCCTCCGATAAATACAAAGGTCGCTTTCTTAAAAAGTGGGGGTCGAAGAAAAGTTGGCACCACTCTGTGGCCATATATCTACCCATTGAAGCGGAACAAGGAGCGTTTCCAG
Source organism: Ixodes ricinus (assembly GCA_037355805.1). Taxonomy (NCBI): domain Eukaryota; kingdom Metazoa; phylum Arthropoda; class Arachnida; order Ixodida; family Ixodidae; genus Ixodes; species Ixodes ricinus. The sequence goes on from JAZHYW010065489.1 coordinate 21,205, forward strand.
TGAACTCTTCTTTCGACTGCGGAGAGATTTGAAACCGGCGCATCACGCTTGTGGGAGGAGCATCTCCTACCTTCTTAACTTGTAACCGACTATTGGTGTTACGTCTCGGCGTCGCTCCCTAAAAGCAGCCAATCCAGTGCGGCCTCCGTTTCCATGCGTACTATCGCCAAGCTAGCCAAGCCTCTCAAAAGATTGCACCCCGCCGCCATCTGTCGGCACTTGCAGAAGGTGTTGCCTAGCCAGTTTCCACTGTTGGTGGGGTTATGTCGCCATCCCGGGGCGACAGTGCGAACTTAATACGTGCGCTGCAAACCAGACCAACGTCAGCGGATGTACAAGGGCACTAGTGTCAAAAAGTGGCGATCGCTTGTTCGTGCTAACAGTGTCACGCTATCATGTGAAGAAGTATGGCCAATGGCGTATATATCATCAATAAAGTGGAATGTAAACATATATAAACGCATAGTTCGTGTTTATCTCTTTCGTTGAATGTTGGTAATAGCCCATAATTCATCCTGCTCAATATCCGTCATTGTCCCTCAGCCTTGATTCTTCGCTTTTCCATAAAACAAGCTCTTCTAAATTTCTTAACCGCTTTTCCATCGCTCAAGGCAATATAAATGCCTCTTACTGTTTTTTACGGAAGGTAGCTGCAAAGAACGTAAAAGGGGAGGAAGATGTAAGACAAATAGTTTCACGTCAAAGCTGGATAGTTTAAAAAGACAACAGAATCATCAATAAATAAACCGTATTTGTGCCCTTCTCAACCAGAAGAAGAAGAAAATAGATGGTGCTATGGAGAATTTGACAGCCTTGAACCAGATTTGAACACCCTCGTAAGACGGTGTTAAAATATTTGGAGTATCTCCGGCTGGCCCCTACACAGAAGAGAAAACGGAAAATAAAAGTAATCCAGGCCCAAGCTATTTCTTTGAATGACTGAGCACTTAGCAGAAAAGACCGGCTCACAAAACATAAATATTTTGCTGTGCTCCCCCATGTTTTTGGTGAATGTGGGACCTTCTTCCACCGACCTCACCGTTGAAAGAATGTGCAGCTTATATTTTGGATATGGTTCACCTTGGCAAAAGTGAGAGAAAACGCCCCACCTTCACTCGAAATAATTCCACTGCGTAGTAGAGTGGGGAAAAAAGAAGCGGATTTGCCCCTGATCTGCAGTTGTGTGTGGCGATCATTGAAACCACGGTGTGACGTCATTCGGAGTATACAAGCTTTTGTGGCGCCATCCATTGGAAGTCAACAAAACCATTTCCTTTCCGCCGCTACTTTCCTCATCTTTCGCGTGGCGAGCCGTCTTTTGTATCGATCGCTCGCCTCGACAATAGAAAATTGTGAAAAAAAGAATTAAAGTCGCGTTTACAACTTCCTGTAACGCCGAATCAGAGCGCAGCACTTCAGGAGGAGGGAAGGCACGAAGAGGGGGGTCGTCGGAGGGAAGGGTCACGTGGGCTGGGGGTCACGTAACCTCGAGGGTGGGGGGCGGAGAAAATTTTTTGCCAAATTTAGGCGGGGAAAATTTTCCACTAGATTTAGCGGGGAAAATTTTCCGCTAGATTTAACGGGGAAAATTTTCCGCTAGATTTAGCGGGAAAAATTTTCCGCTAAATTTAGCGGAGAAAATTTTCCGCTAAATTTAACGGGGAAAATTTTCCGCTAGACTTAACGAGGAAATTTTTCCGCTAAATTTAGTGGGAAAATTTTTCCGCTAAATTTAGCGGGAAATTTACCCATCATGCGCCGCGCGGTTACGCCGACGGCGACGGCGACGACGACGACGCTCAAGCCGGAAGTGGGCGCCTAAGAGTTGTGCTCTGAAACGGAAAGCGGAAAGCTCGCACTTTTCCAGCCAAAAAACGTGAATCGTCAACGCTTTCGTTCCGTTTTTCTGTTTGGAGATGATTATTGTCGGAGCAAGACGGAGACATAGGGGAGAGGAGGTGCGCGTGACGTCGAGTCAATCGTCAGAAAGATGTCACTCAAGACCGATCAATGAGACTAGAGAATTTCATTAGACAGAATAGGATATAATAGTTTTATTTGCAACATACATCTTCTTGTACAGTACACTAACGAGCTGCCGGAAGCCTCAAGAGCTTGTGTGACTAGCTCGGCAGGTCGTTTTAGTAAATCGTTCCGATACCTCCGATAACTCGATAACGACACCCGATAGCGATACGAGGCCAGTACAAAGGCGGTGGCTGAGTACCGTGCATCGTTATCGGAGTCATGTGCATCGTTATCGGAGAGAGGCTAAGAGGGACGCCGTACGTGAAGCAGCAGGTGGACGCTGCTTCACGTACGGCGTCCCTCTTAGCCTCTCTTTTCCATGCTCCGGTTCGAAGTTCTTTTATCTGCTTCGCGCCTGCTTTGCCTGCATTCCTCTTGCGCCTGAAGCACATTGAGATAGCCTCCGCTTTTGTTCCCAATGTTGAGAGGGCAACCGATGTCGCCCAAACCAAATTAGCACAGCCAAAGCCTTTACTTTCTCTCCATTTTTTCGTCTTTGTGATTGGTTGCCCCCAATGGTTTCGTCACGAACGCATTCGAAGACTCCACCCAGGTGCCCCTCGTCAAAAAGCAGGATGTAGCGGAACGCGTCGGGAAGACTCTTCGCTAAAAGTGCACGCTTCTCGCTTTTCGTTGTTTGGTTTGGAGACAATTTAACGGAATCGGCCCTTGAGTACAGAGTGTCACCAGAAGTTGCGTGACGCCGCCGCTCCTGCGGTTCAATGAAGTACTTGAATTTTTTCCCATTTTTCCGGCCGCGTCAGTGCGAGTTGTATGCCTGGCGTTTGGAAACTTTTGGGTTGTCGCGATACTTTTGTTGGGCGTTTCCTCGTGGTTCTCAATAATAGGTGGCTCTCCCTATTGTGTACTAGGGCACTACAATAACAGCACTAGGCAAAAGCGCATCAAATTTTACGTAGTCCATAAAGAGAGGAGCCTCCGAAAAGAGTGGCTGAGGAAGGTAAACACTGCCGGACAGAGCTGCAGGAAAAATAACGATTTTAGCTTTGTTTTGCGACTTCTTTCATAATTCATATCCCTCCCATTGGATGTTAGCTAAAGACTGTAAGGTTACAGGTGAAGCCCTGCCCGTATAGCAGTTTAATCATCCGCTTGCGATCCGCGTCCGCAGAATTTTTATCCGGATCCGAACCGCATTTGCAATGTTCTTAAATCATTGTATCCAAATCCCATCCACATTCGCGAACTTTTTATCCGCATCCGAATCACATTCACAATATTCGGAACCACATTACACTCTCAATCCGCGCATATATTTTATACGGTACCTATATGAGCTAGTTGGTAAATATCTATGGTGGAGAAGCGCCGAAAAATACACGGACAGACAGAAAGACAACAGAAGAGGGCGCACTCTACACTAAAATTTATTTGAAAAGTACAAACATATATACCCGACAGGCATACTAATCCTCACTCATATTTGCCCAGCCCCCGTTTCAAAAACTCATATTCACCCGTGGAGAGGGCTAAGGAAGTTTCGCTAATGCAATCACTCCCCCTACTTTTAATCTCGAAAGCCTCGCGTAATTCCCTCGACACTTTGCTTTTATATTTGGCTAGGGTCTTAGCGTTTTGGTATAACGGCACGCAAGGGCACCTGCTGCAGTGAACCGCAAGATGTCCGCACAATGTCGTCCTTGTTGACGTAGCGTGCTCTCGCGCACGGTTATTCAATCTGCCCGATGCGTGAATGACCGCGCGCGAGGGCACTCTGCGTAAACAAGGACGACACCGTCCGGGCATCTTACGGTTTACTGCAGCAGGAGCCTTGCACGCCGTCATTCCACAACACTAAGATCCTAGCCAAATACAAAAGCAAAGGGTCGAGAAATTACACGAGGCCTTTGAGATTAAAATTAGGGGAGTGTTTGCATTAGCGAAACTTCCTTAGCCCTTTCCATGGATAAATATGAGTTTTTGAAACGGGGCTGAGCAAAGATGAGTGACGATTAGCATGCGTGTCGGGTATATATGTGTGTACTTTTAAATAAACTCTAGTTGAGTGTGCGCCCTGTCCTGTTGCCTTTTTGTCTGTCCGTGTATTTGTCGGCGTCCTTACACCGTATATATTACATTACAAAATCAAACATGTATAAAAATTAAAAAAGCATATATTTGGATAGTATACTATAAACCCTCTGCTTACCTTTGTACAACAAACTCTTCGTGTCAGAGTATGGTGGAAGTCATTTTATCGTATTTTGTTTTATCATATGTACTAAATAAGCGATCATTCTTCCAGATATACTTCGCATCGCTGGAAAAATGATCGAAGTTATGAGATCTCTTTCGAGGATGTCACACTCACACTCTGTCCAGAAGATGCGCTGAAAAGGAAGGAAATTCTAATATCTATCTTCCTTTTTGCTGTTTAAGCCTACTTCAATCAGACAGCCATTTTATATACATGAAAATGAACAAATTACAAGCTAAAAACATTGTCATTTTATTTAGACCAAGCAAAAAAGTGGGAGAAGAAAGGCGCTCACTCATCGCAGCAAAGTACTCGGGTATATGTGGTAAGGCACGACTACACCACTGGGAAAATATGACAATAATCAATGAAGGCAACACCTCCTATCGGTTTCACTTTTAAACACGGACCCTCAACTGCCTGCTCGGAACCATAAACTTTTGTGCCAACTGTCGAGAAAAGAAAACGAACACACACGCAACGTTTCACTTGTCGAGGTTGCTGTGTAGAAGAAACAGAATATCATCAACATGGAGGGACTCAGATTGGTTCGCGTCCCTTAAATTAATAGCCTCTAATGAAAAGTCTCCCTCCGCTGGTGCACTTCATGCTGGGATGGCATACACGAACTGCGCTACACGAATGAGGCGCGGACCCTCGTGCTGGCGAAGGTTCCACCACTCCAGAAGATTGAATTCAGTCTCCTCGATCTACTCAGAGGCGGAGAAGCCACTTGCAGGCTGCTTCTATTTTCTTGTGGCTTGTACGTTTTGGGTTTTCCTTGTCCAGAGAGCGTTTTCCGCTCTTTCCCTGCCGAACAATAACACACTTTTCCGGTACGACTGATGCTCTTGCATTGTTTAGTTTTTCTATGGACAGCATTTTTGGCGAGATAGAACGTTTAAGAGTGGTCTTCGATAAAAATAGAATCTTGGCGTAAAAAACAGTATTTTTTTCCCAAATTGCCACCTTCTAACTAAAGGGGTAGTTCACTCCCGCAATACATTCGATGATGCACTGCATAGTATCACTCACATATCCACTCTACACTCTGCAGTCGCACACGTTTATGGGTCGGTCTAGGCAAAACAAAAAGAAATGCAGATCCAAACCCCCGGATATCCGCGTCTTATCCGTATCCGCAGCCCCTGGCATTTTCATCCTATCTGCAAACCGCCAAATCTGAGTAATATTTATCTGCATCCGTCAGTTTACTGCGGATATCCACGGATTATTCGCGGGTAATCCCCGGTTATGCAGGACAGGGCACGAGACATAGTCGGGTGTGCCCGAAGTGTTCCGGTCTTTCGAATACCACTGAGCACTTCGCTCCGCGGCAGGCTATCTTAATCAGGATCTCCGCGCTGCTTTCCGGCGGCCGTTTTTAATACATTTTTGTTAGATGTATTTTGGTGGTTATAACTGCCATTGCGATGCCATTATTTTTATTTTTAATTAACAATACTGGCGGCCTCCTTTTGAAGGCCGATACAGGATAGGTGAACAGTGGATAATAATAAACATACACAGCCCTATAATAGTGTTAAAGCA
>JAZHYW010065491.1:0-54380 GCA_037355805.1 Ixodes ricinus
GTTCCAAGCCTTACTCGAGTAGATCTGAGTTACTTTCTTGACGTCCATACCACGCGATAGCACAAAGAGATTGATGCTCGAGGCGAGTATGTTTTCGGATGCCAAGGTTTGCTTTGGAGCGAGATTGAGTAAATCTTGGAACACAATCCAAGCGGCACGGATAGCGTGAAACACTTCATGAGCGCCTCTTTACGCCACTGCAGGTCAAGATGCAAACAAGTATCAAAGTTTACCTGTTCTCAGCGCACCCACGCTAGTTTTGATGTCAGCCGTGGAACAATGGAATGAAAATGAGAACAAATGGCAATTGTTTGCCAAACCCGAATCGCAGCCGTGCCCTTTACCTTGAGTGCTTGTTCAGTCTATTAGAGAATATTGTAGGCGAAAAATGAAAAGGCGTGTACAAGTTACCTCTTTCCTTCAGCTGGATTGCGAAGTACTGGGCGGCGTTCAGTGCAGCCGGATTGATTTAGGGATTGTGTACAATCATTTATGTGCGTTTACCGACACGCGCACTACTACCATTATTTGCACCTCCGATGTTGCAAGCTGCTGCTTGTAATGCAGTTGGTTTCATCTCATTAACGCATTCTTTAATATAAAATTCATGTAAATACGAACGTCGGCGATTGTCATTTTTTTTTATTATAGTTTGGCGGCGATTAATTTGAAAGCTTATTCTTTCCTACATGAATTCTTGTATTTTTTGGCTTTGATTTTCGGTTTTTGGTCAAAACATCGGTGTTTATCGGAGCTATGCGTCGAACAAAAACGAGTGCGGCCCAAAACACGCCACTCCGGTAAAACGTCCCAGTGTCGAGAACACAAGGGGATGAAATAAGAGAGACAATGTTTTGCGGTTGAAAGAGTTGATTGAAGAATAAAAATATAAAAAAAGAAGGGCACGCGTGTTACGTCTAGATTTTAATGAAGTACCCTGTTACCAAATAATTCCCTATTGATCTTTAATAACAGTACTGACAAGATAAGTTATGTTTCGTTTGTTCCAAGTCCAAAATGTGCTTTTGCAACAAAAACGCAGGTAGCTTCGCAATGCCTCCACCAGATGCCGTCAAAGTCATGGTGCTGTATTTTTCCAGGTTTTTATCGGAGCTAGACACTGATTTCTTGTACCAGCAATTTTGAAAATATAGTTTGTTTTTTACAGCGATCGCAATACAAATCTCAGCTAAGTTTTGCTTTAAAAAAGCCTCCAGGATTTGAGTACGGTCACGTGTCTACTGGTCAAAATTATGCAACATTGTGAACAAGATACCACCTTCATCGCTCCTGAGCCCTCTACCATCGTTGGGGTTTATACCAGAAACACAAACCCCTCAAGTCAAGCATTTCCCGCTGAAGCATAGAAGTTCTCTATACGTAATGGAAAGCAGAGTGCACGAAAAATGCAGACACAACAAAGACGTATCGTCGGAACGGAAAGCAATGCGAAAGCCAGAATGCGCAAACCTCGATACACGTTGCACCCTATTTAAAGGTCAATAAAACCTGGAGGGCAAAGAAGGCTGCTGGAGCGTGCGCTTTCTTCAACGTGCACACTCTTGCACACCCTCCTCCCTTCCGCTGTCTTATCGCCTCCCAGGTGGTGCAGTGTGTATCAGAGGTCCTCGCATATCGGCGCTTGCGTTTCATTTCATTTTGATGGTACCACGGACTTTGTTTTAATTGTTTTTAGGAACTGTTGCTTTTTGTTTTTTTTAACCAGTATTGATTGACCCAGTTCTTAACACTTCTCCGAATACTCTACCTCATGCGGAGTGGAAGTTTTGCATCCCGCCGGCACTCATCATACTCTCGTCTTTTCCTCATCTCCACCAGCCGACGAGGACCTTGCAGAGGAGGGTACTTCGAGGAAAAAGTCCAAGGGCATGCACATGTTCAGCTGCGACCTCTGCAGCTTCTCCGTCCACGAGAACCGCGTGATGCTCCACCGCATGAACCACTCCAAACTGCCGCACCTCGCATTGTCACGTGTGCGGCAAAGACTGCGCTGTTCGCCCGCGCTCACCCGGCACGTGCTGTCCCACTTCAGTGCCAAGCCGTACCAGTGCGCCGTGTGCTCATCACTTTTCAAGGTAGGGCAGACTTTGTTCGCTAAAAAAGAAGCTTGCTTTAACTCTGCTTGCTCTTGGCAGCCCTTTTCGGTTTCACGGGTTTCTTCTTGCAGGTAGTATGTTTGACGGACACTCGAGGTTTCTTGGCAGCTAGGGTCGAGTGGCAACGTTCCTGACAATTTATCTCTTTTCAATAAGTTTTGCCACCAACAGTACAGTCTACGGGTAAGAGTCAAAAACTAATTGCAATATAGTTGAACCTCGATTTAACGAACTCACTGGGACCCGACGAATTATTTCCAGTTAAATCGGGAAAGTCATTTTTCAGGCGTAGGATTTGATAGATTTGAAGTATTGGCGCAGCGGCATCCTACAAACTACCGCGGTATCACATTTGCGCAATCCGATCAAGCCGAAACTGCCTGAAACTTTTACAAAAAAATGCGCAGTACAGAATTCCGCAAATGAGTGAGAGCACAACCGCATGCGCGTGGGTCGAAAAAAGAAAATAAAAAAGCTCGTAGCTCTGGAGAAAACGACAAATTTGTTGCCTAGTGAAAAAGCTTGTGATTTTCGCCTGCGTGCTTCGTGAGCAGCGGGCGACACCGCACTTTCGTAGCTGGCAAGTGAAGTCAGAGCAGTCCTCGGCACCTCGTGTGCCCCAGCAAACCGCCTTCAGAAGGTCGACGGCGTCCATCATCTGGCTTGCTGTGGGCACGGGAGCTTCGACAGCATCCGGATCGTTCGCATCTTCAGCCTCCTCTTGTGCGCCGGAAACAAGCTGCACTATCTCCTCGTCGTCGAGAACTTCTGTTGTGTCAGTGTCCGCGTCTGCGTCGGCAATCGCGAATGGCACGGGGTTCTGATCTGCGGCCACCTGGTCATGCCGACGAAGCTCTTCCCAACAACTGGGTGATGCCTCTTCGCCGTGTTGCGGGCTTGTGGAGCCCGACGCAGCCCTCGGGAGTAGAAGTGTGGAAGCCAGCATGCCGAAACAGTTCACAACGATCGAGGACCGGGTTGCTCTCCACGATGCTGCCACCATCTCGATCGCCATGTACACGTAGATCTTGGTAATCACGTTTGATTTCCAAGTTCAGCAGGAGCTTCTCTGATGACCCTACGCTTATATGCGCTAGAGGTTTTTGCGCGACACAAGGGACCAAAACACAAGCGAGTACAGTCAAACGTTTAGAACGAACCCACGTACAGCGACTACTGTCGATATCGAACTCACCGAAAATTTTAATAAAGATGCATGTAAAAAGTACTTTGTATAACGAACAACATAGATTAGTTATATCGAACTTTTCCCCCTGAGAGCAGGCTTCCGCAAACGCTCAAAATAATCGTCTATCCAGAGGTCGACCTTCGCTTCAAAAAAGAAGTAGGAGAGAAAAAGATTCCAAATTCCAGCTCCAAGTTGCGAACAAATTGAGCGAAGAGATGCGATTCAGATGGCAAGAGAGCTAAAAAATACACTCTGCAAGTACGCACAAAAAAAAAATGTCTCCCATCCCAAAACGTTTGCCTACGAAGAGATGCGACTCAGAAGGGGGAAATAAACTCCAAAATAACAAACTCTGCACGCAAGCAAAAAAAAAAAAGGAAAAGTTAGCGAAATTTACCGTTGTTACAAAATGAGGAAGTGAAGAGATGAAAAAGAAAGAGAAGCTCTCGCGAATGTACAACGAACGCATCGTGGAACTTCGTTGTAAATATTTTTTGATATATCGAACTACTTGCTATATCGAAGTAATCGTAGCGTTGTCACAGCTGTCTCGCTATAAACGGGTTTGACTGTAGACACGGACACAGCGCAACGTCTGAACTAGTTTATTCGTGCTCGATCGACTACGAACATCCAGAAAGGCATGCGCAGCACGCTATATAGAAGGAAGCAGAAAACAGAAAACAGATAGAGTAGTCAACTACCAAGACGCATTCCATGATAGTCTATTGTTAAACCATGCAACCTGATAAAACTGCACTTCACTTCTCAAACAAAGAAACCGAGGTATCGCTGACACAGCCACGTCCCTTCTTTATATAAAAAGCTTCCATCAATTCTCTGGCTAGTGCTATCTTTGCTTGTACCCAAGATCCTAATCCCATTGAAGTGCGCCTCACACCCACACGTCGGCACACAGTGAGTTGTGCAAATGTGCATTGCCTTTATTTTTGATTGATAATTCATGTTCCCGTGCGCGGTCATTAACACGGCGTCCAGTTTGACCAATATATACTTTCCCACACGAAAGCGGAATCTCAGACAACCACCGCTGTGGCACAATCCACAAACGGTCGGGCGTGCTTTTTGTTGCAGCCACTAGTCTTTCTCTCTCCCGAGGAAATCTTCGGACAAAGGCCCGCAAGCTTGCGTGGCGCAGAGAACACGAAGGTACATTGTACCTATTCGCTACCTTCTTAAGGTTGTGGGACACTTTATGTATATACGGCACCACTTCTGGTCTGCACTTCCTTTGTGGCGGCTCTGGCCGCGTCCTCTGCTTTTCCTTGGTCTTCTGGAGCAATGTCTCAGCAACCGCCGTAATGACCGCAGCAGGGAAACCGGCAGACTTCAGCCTGGCTACCTGATCACTAAAGCTTGAAAGTTGCGCTTGTGCGTGTCTACTCGCTTGTGTTTTGTCCCTTGTGTCGCGCAAAAACCTCTAGACTGCATCATGAACCAACTAGGCCAACAACAAGTTTTAATTGCTTACATGCGCATTTCACACTGTTGATGATCCCCTGATCTAGGGGCTGAATGACGGAAGTCGCATTGGGGGGAAAGAACCGCAACTGCACATTCTTCAGGTGAAGCTCCGGAATGTGGTGCGCCGTGCAATTGTCCAACAGCAGACACACATTCCTCTTTTGGCGGCCCATGTCGTCGTCGAAGCTTTTAGCCACTTTGAGAAGATCGCGCGGCTCATCCAGGCTTTGGTATTTGACACGTACTCCGCCGATAGTTTTTTAACTCCTTTGAAGCACCGAGGATTCTCGGCCTTTCCAATGATGAGCGGATCGCGCTTATCGCTGCCATCCATGTTGACGCACAGCAACAGCGTAAGTCGCTGTTTACTCTGCTTGCCGCCGTGGCAAGGCTCCCCTTTCCGAGCAAGCGTCTTGCCCGGCAGCATCTGATAAAACAGACCGCTCTCATCCGCGTTGTAGACATCTTGCACGGCGTACCTCCCCAGGATCTCCGGCACGTTCTCCGACAACCACTCGTCGGCTCCTTGCTTGTTCACGCTGGACGACTCCCCGCTCGACACTTTGCCAACAATCCCGTAGCGCTCTTTGAAGCGCGAGAGCCAGCCGGGACTTGCCTTGAACTCGTCAAAGCCGAGCAAACACGCGTAACCGAGCGCTTTCTGCTGCACCACTTCCCCGCTGAGTGGAACGTTTCTGGCTCGCATGTCGTTGAACCACATAAAGAGGGCTTCCTCCAGCTTCTCGTGCGGGGTCGTCTTCAGGTGTTTTTTCTTGGACGCGTTCCCAGAGGAAGTCGCAAGGATGATGGCGTCCTTCGCCTTCAAGATGGTCGAAAGCGTGCTCGCCGGGATGCCGTGTTCCGCGGCCACGTCACATTTTTTTCGTCCGCTCGCGACAGCACGGATCATGTCCGCCTTTTCTTCGAGGGTCAGTACTTTCCTTTTCTTCTTCGGAGGCTCCATTCTTCGACGACGCAGAATGCGCAGAGCAAAGCAGAAGAAAGAAAACTAACGTGCGCGAAGAGCTGAAGGACACGGGCGATCGGGTGGAAACCGGCCGTGGCGAAAGCAGCGGAGGCGGAGAGCGCGGAGGATAGCTAACGAGCGTCAGTGCTGCCATCTGTCGCACGCGAGATCAAGCACCAGCCGCCGCTTTCGCCATCTGGTGGAACTGATCCAAAGCTTGGAAAGAAATGCGCAGTCTGTCGTTCCGTGCGGTTTCGGTTTGTAGTTTCGTAAGAACCAAAACGAGAATGCATCCGCTGCGTCGATTGTACCGCTCCTACGCCGGCAGCACACTGCCAGACATTCTAGACGCCATAAATTTGGAAAAACCTCTTTTTCTATGCATCTTTTTTTCCCGGAATGCTTCGTTAAATCGGGTTTGGCGGCGAAGTTTGTTTCGTTATTTCGAGTTCGTAAAAGCATTAAGCCTATGGGCAACTGCGGGGGAATCCGAATTCGTTCGTTAAATCGAGAAATTCGTAAAATCGGGTTTCGTTAAATCGAGGTTCAACTGTATATTTTTAACTGTATGATATTTGAGACAGCATTAAAAGCAATTTGCCACTTATCAGTCCCCCCCCCCACGTTCAACATGTCTGCGCCAGCATAGGGACGCCACGGAGGAAAACAAATTGCTGGGGACTCCAAAGCGAGGGATGCACCGCCGCTTTGGCTCGTCCCCTGTACAAAACTTCATTCTGCTGAGAACTGCTTCAGGCGGTTCGGATAAATTGAAATTGCTCGGTGCCAGGTCCTTTGAGTAAGGCAGATGCACCAAAAACATAGACCCTCAATTTTTTCCCGCTGTCGCACATGCCTTGTGGGCATTGTCGTGCTGCAGCAACGCACCAAAGGTCGGCAAACAAGGCACTTTGACCTGATCGCAGATTTCGTGTTGTTCTCAAGTGGGTCACAGTACGACGTGCTGTTGATGCCGAATCCTGTGGGGATGTAACGTTCGACTGTCGATCCTTTATGGTCCCAGAAGACAGTGAGCATAACCTTTCTCTGCATCAAAACTGCCCAGAACCTTTTCAATCTTAAAGGGTAACTGCAAAGAAAAAAAGTGCTTTTTTAAACAGCCGAATTGGGGATTAGCATGTCACAAAACAATTGTTTTGCGAAATAAAATAATTTTTTTAGCAATATTTACGTCATGGGACGTAATTTAGTCGGAGTCAGAACCTCTCCACATTTGAAACTCCCGCTCTTTCCACCCCCGCGGAGGAGAACTACGCCCCGCCCTTCACTTTTGGATTTGCTCTTTTTGTTGACTTGGCTGCTGAGTACGGCGCAGCGTCTTGATTTCCGGTAAGATCTGGCAACAACGCACGTAAACATGGCGCCGGTATTGTTTTGGTTTGATGGTACGCGAAAATAGAGCTGTAACGAGAAGCTGCGCGGTTATGCGAGCGCATAGCGAAGACGTGACCGAAGAAGTGCCCTTGTGACGTTCCTGGAAGACGGAAAGTATAATTCGTAATCGTTGTGTGTGCTTTGAAAGCGAAGGGACTCGCAGGGTCCACGAGTGCGCAACCACAAGCCAAGGTTCACGACAGAGCTGCGTTGACTTCGGCGATCTCGTTCTGTTTGGTGCAACACGGCGATGCGACAAAGAACTGAAACGTTCGTGGTGTGTGTGGTGCGATGCTTGAAGTAGACACCCACACTAACACGGAGCGCAGATTGGTTGTTGTGGGGTTCAGTCCCGTCGTTGTCAGCTCATCCAGTCAAACTGGTCCGGGAGGACGAGCTTAGCGTTTTTAGAAGTATAGATCTTCCTTCGTTCCGCTTTCAAAATGTGTAAGATTCCCGACGCATACCGTGAGTAAAAAGCTGCGGGCGTTTTCAACAAAATTTGTTGCTTTAATTGAACAATCAACTCCAAATTGTTGTCCTAAATCTGCCTTTTTTATGCTTCGTGTTAGACTGCGTTTGCACAGCGACGTGTTGCACTCATCGTGCGGTGAATAAATTTGGGCAAGATTTCCTACCTGCTCCACAGGTGCATGAACACAGTCCATTTTTTACTTAGTGAACATACCGTAAAATTCCGAGCAAGTGCCCCCCCCGCAAGCAAGTCAAAATTACCCGCAAAGTGGGGAAGGCGCTATCCTGGAACGGCACCAAAATTCAAGATGGCAACGACAAAATTTTTCCGCCAGAAAACAAAAAAAAGCGCAGTGCACGCAGATTTAATATTTTATTTATCTCTGAGAACATAGACTTTATTAGGCCAAAGATTTGTCACTGCTATGTAAATCACTTTCAAAACCACCAAGACTCCTCAGAGTCGGCCGCGAAGAAAAAGTTCGCAGCATTCCGCTGATGTTTCTTAACTGCATGCCGTTAGCTATTTTGACAGCCTCTTCAGAAAGAAGCTGGTTGCTAATGACTCATTCTGCACTTCTTTCGCGCTCCAGGTAATAAAAGAGCGCGTCGTTCACATATTCACTGAACACCGGCGCGCCGTTACTTAGCTTTCGTCGAACTTTGGCTTTCCCGTAGTTTGACTGTAGCAAATTGTCAAAATTCTTGTCCCATTCCCGTATCCGGTCGAGCTTGATGTGTCGAGACCGTCTGATGTAACGTCTTTCCCGTTTTCACAATGCCATTGGACGACCTCCGATTTTCTTTGCCACTGTGTAAGAATGCATAGCCGACCTGACACCCCCAAAACAAAGCGACAATGGCGCAGTAGTGACCGGGCTGATAGGGCTGCAAAGTAGGATTGGATTGGATTGGATTCTTGGACTGAACTTCGCAGGCCAGTGTTGCCTGGGCGCGGTCAGCGCGGCGCGTGATACGGGTGCAGAGCGGGGAGGGGGCGCTTTCCCGGAACGGCGCAGAAATGTGAAATTAGCACTGAAGTTGGGGGGGGGGCTCTTGCACGGGTGGGGCGCTTGCTCGGAATTTTACGGTAGTGCTTTTTTATTATTTTGGGAAGAGGCATTGTGCATTTATTACGGTACAATCACTTGAACGTTCAGAAATTCGGGAGGGCGAGGAAGCTTTCCGAACTTTGTCTCTTTGCTCTCTGGCACTGCTCCTAGTTCCAAGTTTCAGTAGACATTCCTGCTAGCAGGTACAAACTGCTCTAAAGCAGATAAAAGACTGGGAAGTCGGGACGGTGTGGACTCCGTGTTTTGCGCTTTTCGCAAGGTGACTGGGGAAGTGCTTTTGCAAGGTATGCGGAATATGCAACTGATTTTGTTTTGTCTCCGTCATTTGCGTCTGTTAATAAGTTAATCTACAAAGCCGCCATCACAAGCCAAGATTTACGATAACAGTACACATTCATTCAAACAACTTTACGCAAGATGGTTCGGAAGCAGAGAAATAAAAATTTGTCTGCTAACGCAAAATTCGGACGTCCGAAGGCTTCTGCGGACAGCTATTACATAATAACCTGGCTGTACCAGGTTTTTCACGTAATAGCTGTGTCTAGTCGCTGACGTTCGGGGCACCCGGTGCGAATCTCGACGGCCTCCGGACCGATATGAGCGGAACGTAACTGGACACGTTTTGTCGCTACACGAACGCCCGATTGCCTCCAGCCAAATAGCGTTCCTTTCGGGGTGACATGGCTGCTGGAAGACTCGCTGTCGGGATCACTCATCGGACATCTCCAAAAAGTCAACATTTGCACGCGCAAAGTGCAAAAACAACAAAAAAACACGCTAAGCAAGCAAAGAGGAAAACAAAAGAACCGCGCTACGAAAGCCAAAACCCCGCGCCGCTTCCGATCACTAACACCTGCGACAGCTGCTAAACACACACTACTTCACTTCAAGAAGTCTCACTCAACCACCATGGGTCAGCACGAAACACTGATCACTTCGAGGCGAAACAACTAGGCGAGACAGGTGGGAGCAGAGACTCGGTGGCCATGAAAGAATGGCGAAGCTTTTGTTTGTTATGGTATGAATTCAAACGGAAGTGTCCGTCTTGTAAACCTTTGTAAAGAATATTAATAACTCTCATTACACGAGTTATTCTTTAAACAAAAAATATGCCGCTCAAAAGTGAAATTGCAACATATAAGAAGGTTTAACAACCAAGATCTAAGCTGTCAATCAAACTCTTAGCCAATGAGAAGTATTGTGCAGCCAATTAGGATAAACGTCGGAGAATCCCAACTTCGTGGCGCTGCGATTTAGAACGGACGAAATAGCCTGCAAACTAAAATCAGTCTCGCGCAATAAATATTGCTGTAAAAAAAAATTTTCTTGCGAAACATTTTTTTTTGGACATGCTTGTCCCAATTACCGTAATATCCCGAGTCATCGCCCATCCCCGAGTCATCGCCCACCCCAATTTTTGGGCCAATATCGATTTCTAAAAAAACACCGAGTCATCGCCCACCCCTTCAAATACCCCAACGCCGACTCCGCGATCTGCAAACACTCATCCTACCCAAATGACGCGGCTGCGGACCTTACAGTTGGAGGACGTCCGTCCGTGACAAAGTAAAACGGAGAGAAAGGCCCTCTCTTTGCTTACGCATTTTTCGCGTGAGCGACTCCGAAGTGGTAGTGTATCCATGCGAAAAGAAAACGATGAAGATAACAAAATAAAAGTTTGTTTTGCTTACGAAAATATCGATCCGACAAAAAAAAAAAAAAAAAGAATCGGAAAGATAACACAAGCATT
This sequence comes from Ixodes ricinus, assembly GCA_037355805.1. Lineage (NCBI taxonomy): Eukaryota > Metazoa > Arthropoda > Arachnida > Ixodida > Ixodidae > Ixodes > Ixodes ricinus. Next base: position 10,451 of record JAZHYW010065491.1, read on the forward strand.
AACCCAGTCAGGAATCGCGAGGTAAGCGTACGCTCCATATTTTGGGATGTAACCGCGGAGTGTAAGGTCGAAGTCTGTCTCCACCGCAAGTAAGGTCGCCGCGAACCCCGCTCCTTCTCCCCGCACGTCGCGACCGCGGTTGTGCAATGTTTTAGACAAAGCCAACAGGTAAATAAAGCTTTTCTGGAACGCCCTACACAGACGTTAGTAGAGCGTCCCAAACCCCTATTGATAGCACGCCGTGCACGGACGCACGCATGTACGCAAAAACAAGAAAGTTGCGCAAGAGCTTGTGATTGACAAGGCGCCCGGCCTGTAAAAGTATTTGCCACGCGATCGTCGGCTTTTCAGCTTTCCCAGCATCGCTCTTCGTCAGCTCTTTGGTCCGGCTCGCTCGCTTGCTCGTTGCGCCTGGTTGGTTTTTCTATTTTCTTGCGGAATTTTCTTTCTTTTCTTCTCTTTTTTTTTGCTAACTAGGAGAACATAGTGGTGACGTGTTTTCACGGAACAAACGTTCGTGCTCTATGCAGATCGGTGGCGTTCCTAGCGCGTATGCAAGCAACGGACTTCGCGGTAGTAAAATATTCTTTCGTGAGCATGTTTTCTATAAAACAATAAAACTAAATCGAGTTTTGAGTTTAATGTATCTCGTTGCGTAACAGCGCTAGATACGGAGAGAAAACTGGACGGCTTTCTCCGCTTTTATTAACTTTTTGTGCTGACTCACCGAGACATGGCCCACCCCACTTTTTCTATGAATTTCAGGCGGCAGGGGGTGGGCGATGACTCAGGATATTCTAATGAGACTGTTTAAAAAAAAAAACTTTTTTTTCTTCTTTGCAGTTACCCTTTAATGACGAAGTGGGCCTCCGCTCTGTGCTTGCCCGCTTGGTCTCTGGCTGGGCATAGTGGATTCAGCATTCATCCCCAGTGACAATGGGTTGAAGAAAGTTATCCCTCAGCTTTGTAGCGTCGAGCAGTTTCTCTCGCACACCCTCGTGGTGCTCCTTAACGTTTAGCATAAATTGTCTTGGCACCCACCTGGTGGACACTTTATGCTACTGAAGAATATCTTGAATCGTGTGGTGCATCGATCCATGACTTAACATTAAATTATTCAGCCATTTCATGGGCGGCGATTTTCGTGTACAGAGCCGTTCAACTTCCGATATTGAATGCGTCGCTGTCGAAGTGCGAATTTGGCCGGAGCGAGGTGCGTCAGTCAGACTGGGCTCTACGCTTTGAACATTTTTGTAGTCAGTCAGTCAGAAAATGTTTATTGTAAACCAAGAACTATGCGTAAAAAATCATCCACACTGCGATGATCCCCGGATCTGGCAGTTTCGTTCGTGCGTGGTTATGGGCAGTCTTGGGTAGTGACACGTTACTAGTAACGCGTTACTCTAACTTCGTTACTTCTTTGGTAATTTGTAACTATAACGAGTTCCTTTTTACAAATGTAACTTGTAACTGTAGTTCTACAGTCAAATCTCGATAGAATGGATTTCATCGGACTCGCAAAATCGTTCGTTATTTTGAAATTATTGTTATAGTGAAAACTCCGTAAATTGTAGTTATATCTGAGCAAAAATGACCTACCTTTGCAATAGGAATATTCGGACGCTCAGTTTTATCCGAAACACAAAACAAAAAATGCTCCACGTAATTGAACACTACACATTTATTGAAAGAAATCAGAAAACTTCTGATAGGTCTAGTACAACGCTAACAGGCAGAACAATTTGATGTCGCCCACTTTGTTGACGACGCTTGGTCGCTACTGGCACCGCTCACGCGATTGAACACGGCACAGTTACTTGAAGAAATACGAAATTTTCTTCTGGTAGGTGTAGCACAAACGCTGCAGGACTAATGATTTGATGTCGTCCAACTTCCTGTGGACAGCCTTGAGTCAGCACTAGCACACCTTGCAAGAAATATGCGCAACTTGCTGATGGCACTAAGGGTTGGGACTTGTTTCCCGGGTCGATCTTTGATGATGATGATGGTTGAGGCGTTGCAGGAGCCGCGAAGCGGCCAAAATGTGCGTCTTTCTGTAATTTAGAAATTATTTCAGCCATTCATCGTTGCTGTGCCCTTTATTTGCGATATAAGTTCGTAATAGTGAGGTGTTATGCACATAAGAGCATTTAAATTATGTGTGTTATTCTGAAATATTCGGTATTCTGAAATTCGTAGTAATGAAATATTTTTCCATTGAAACCAATGAGGCATTTGGAAGGGGATTTTTGAAATGTTTGGAAATCTGAAAAATGTGTTATAATGGCGTTAGCAATAACGAGATTTACTGTATTACTTTTTCTGAGGTAACAATCAAAGTAGCGAAGTTACTTTTGTTATTACTCAGATTTTTATGAGATAATATATCATTGAGCGAGTACAATCAAGCTATTCCTTGCACTTTCCAAATTGTCTGTTCCGACATTTCGAGTGTCCAGTTGGCCTTGCACAAACTTTTGAATATGTTCTTTCTGCAGACGAGTCACGACCCGATATACCAGCTAGATGTAGATTTGATGGGGAAAAAAAAACCAGAGTTATCTTTACGCACATGCTTCTTCTTTGTGCTGCGGTTTTTCTTTCTCCTGCAGCGAACGCTTTTTGATTGGGTGAATCAACTATGAAACAACGATACGTGCGGAGGGCACTGCGCATGTTTCAGTATTTTGATTTGCGCCACTACTCCGGCATAGTGTCAACAGTCAAGACAAAATTTACTGATGTTTGCGCGGAGTTTGTTTCGGGCTTGCTGGGTACGAACTGAAATATGGCGAGGGACTCTATGAACCCAGCGCAACCGTCAATGTCCCAGCAATGTGCTAGTGCTTCCAAGGATAGCGATGTTGGTGAGAACAAAGAAGAACATGCATTTTAATTTTATGCAATAAAACTTTGTGAGGGGCGTTTTCTAGTTTTTCTAAATTTTATGTGTTAAAGAAAAGTAACTGAAAGTAACGTCGTTACTTTTTAAAAGTAACTAACGAGTTACTCTCTTGTTGCGGTAACTGTAACGGTAACTTCGCTACTTTTTTCTGAAAGTAACTAACTGTAACAAAATACTTTTTAAAAGTAACTTACCCAAGACTGAGTTATGGGTGACAAGAGATAATTGTATGCTGTGTTTTGAGTGGTATCTTCGTACTGAAATCCCCAGATCTCCCCTGGCCACAAAGTCCAGAGAGATCGGAAGATCCTCGTCCGGCGTTGAGTGTTGCCTAGTGAATGTCTCCAGTCCACGAGTCTCTTGGGTCTCTCTTCCACGGCCGATTTTCGATGGCTTCTACCCTGCACGAGTCTCGGGCCTTACATTCCCAGAGGTGGTGATCTAATCTGGGAATGGCATCCGGATGTTTGCATTTATGACATCTTGGGCCGGGAGGGACTGCATACGGCTGCGAACTCCTTTGCTGCGAGAGGTTCATGGGGTACCTGACCCTTGGCGTGACTGTTCCCCCGTATGGATGCACCGCAGTTGAACCGTCTCTTTTCTCTTGAAGGGTTTTGCCCGAAGCAGATAGTCCTCGGTCTCCCATTTTTCCATTGGTCGAATCTTTCGAATCTTGTGGCATCTATAAAATTCTTAACTCTGCACTTTAAACATTTTTGTATCGCTCGTTCATTTGTTGACGTGGCATACAGGAGCCTCCATGCTGGTTCAATATCTTGCAATGAACATCCGCCGAGTTTGGCCCTCCGCACCCAAACCGGATTACCGAGTGCTGTTCCTCCCTGGTGCACGCTTTCAAGGGGCGGCCACTTTGGGACCTTTTCTTTCCAGAAGGATGCCGGGCTGGCGTGCACAGCTTACATATGTTGGGGGCCAAACAATATTTGAGACACAGCAGCCTGTCGTGGGATTTCGATTTTTTATGACTAGAAATTGTGGTTACTTTTTGGCTCTGACTCGTATTTCAGTCAAATGTTTTGCACGGTTGTGTTTGTTCGTTGAGCTTGAACAGAAGTAGTCAGATATTTACTAGTTTTGCAATTTATTCTATAAGTAAAAAGTGTTGAAAATTAATCTTTTTCTACCGAACAAAAAAAAAACAAGAAGAACAATTTGTCTTGGTAATGTTTTTTGAAAGCTTTCAGTTTTAGTTCTAGGCATGCAGGAATATGGGAGCTCTCTGCAGGCCAGGTTTGAGAACCCTAAAACATGCAAAGTACAAAAAATAGTAAAACCACATTTCAGTGAGCTTTCTTTTTTTTATGGATGTACCATTTATTGATAACATTTCTATCAACTTTTGTGAGCCTTACTTGAGCTTCAAAATTTTGGAGCCCACTCTATCAGTAGGACAAAGACGGCACAAAACATCTTTCCACTTGTCGACGTCCCGTAACTCGCGAGTGCGCTGCAATTCGTCTAGTCCACCTGATTGGTTTCGCTTTCAAACTGTTGCCCCACCTTCAGAGCATGGGCCACCGAAGGACCACCTGCGGACCCACACCGGGGAGCGTCCGTTCGTGTGCGGACACTGCCACAAGTCGTTCGGGCAGAAGACCAGCCTGAGCAAGCACGTGACGCTCCACACGGGGGAGCGGCTGTACACGTGCCACCTGTGCCCTCAGGCGTTTGGGCGCAGGTTCGCGCTGATTGACCACATCACCGCCCACGGAGCCCAGGAGCCGCCTCTAGTCATCGCTCCACCCACGTGTCCTCTTACGGCGGAGCAGTCGCTGATGGAGCAACGGGACACGCCACCGGCACATGCCTTGCGCCTGGACCTCGCCGAAATTGAGCAAGTATCCATTTGGGCCTTCTGGGAGTTCCGGTTTTAGATAGGACGTTTGTCTGGTTACCCCGGGTGTTAACTCAATCCGTAAAGAAGTTAGATACGTTTGAACCCAAGCTGTCAGAAACCTCGACATATTGTAACCTTCCTAATTTGAATCTCGGCGGGGATTGAAGGTTGCAAACTTTACGAAGCGAGGGCCTTAACAAGGTTTAACAATTGGGAAATTTTTCAAACTGGAATTTTGACAGGTTTGCACAGCATCCCTTGTTGTCATTATGACTTGATCCCAGGCAACTGTCGGCTGATGGGGGAGCGGGGATGATAGCCGCTGGGTTCGCCTACGTTCCTACAATACAGTCACCGACTGATTTTCGGACTCCGATAATTCGGACTTGTTCAATAATTCGGACCTAAAGGAGGAACCGTGACTTACCCCATAGAAATAGTGCATATTCACGACCAATGTTTCGGACAGCTTGAAGTCCGAAAGTTTGATTATTCGGACAAAATCGTCACGAGCGATGAGCGGGAAACACCACCGAGAAGTGGCCATTTTGAATTCTATGTTGGCTGCAAATGGATTGGCTTAGTTTGGCAGCGCGACTTGAGCACTCCTGAGTTTTTACCGCTAGGTGACGCTATGCTAGTCCTTTTTTCCATTCAGCTGCACGTCATCATCATCATCATCATTTTGCTTTGTTTCCTTCCATCCCTTCGCCCCTCCGCCCTACTTTCGCGTCGCCAGCCGTCATTTTGCGCTCGTGGATTTGCGTCTCTCATCTCGTTCCTCGCATCAGCAGAAAATGAGACTTCGACGACCACTACCGCCCGCAGCCATTGACAGCGGACATTACGAACCCATAAACATTGCTGTTGAATGTGTGCGACGAGAACACGACGCTCGCGCAAATGCAAGCAGACATCATCGCGAGCAGGCATGACATGAAGCAAGCCACCATTGACGGCTTTTTAAAGCCTGCTTAGGGGTAAGAAAGGCAAGTTTTTTCATCTACCGAATTTTCGGACTGCTTGATTATTCGGACCATTTCGTGGGTCCCCTCCAAGTCCGAATAATCGGTCGGCGACTGTATACCTGCTTTTCTAGCGCAGGCGCTCGTTTTATGAAAGCACCGTTGAAAGCCACTGGCGTCTACTTCACGCAGCATTGCTAGCTTCTCCTCTATGGTTTCTGTGTGGTACCCAAACCAACGATAATGTTGCGAAATGGTGTTGTACTTTGCAGTCTCGTATTCGGGTATTGATCGGAGAATAGAGGGAGCAGAGGTTAGGTAGAAACTTCAGCGATAGAAGCACTCAAGGGCAAAGCTTGAAGAGCAATGAATGGATGCATGCAGCCAAACTCCTCGAGTCGGTTGGTGCCTTGCATCATCTAGTGGTAGGTGGCGTGGCTAGCACGGTCTTGTACGGTGGTGCGCAGTTCGAATTATCGGCGACGGAGTTAAATCGCAGGCACGTTGATGCGACTTTTAGACCCGGACCTCCGTGCAGTATGGTCAGATCGTGGCGGTTCGTTTGAATTATCCAGAAAGTCTAATTAATGAGGCGTGAATTATTGAGCTTTCGCTGTATACGGAGTGCAAGTTTGTCTTCTTCTCGAGCAGGGGTTTGCGACGACGTCAAAATGCCAAGCTCTGATTGGCTCTTATTGGAGAATAGCGGGTACACCTTGAGGCAGCTGGCTTCGAGGTCTACCTGCCATCTTTCAGTAGGAACCAATCAGAGCTCGGCATTCTGACGTCGCCACAACCCCTGCAAAAAAAGTAACGTTGTGGCACCTGGACCGTCTCTCGGATTGGCGTGTTTGTCGTCCCACCCACACGTAAACCGAAAGAGGTCTCAAAGTGGCGACAAACCATGTCACGGGGGAGGGGGGCGGCATGGCATGCTGTTGGATGTTGCCACCGCCAGAATTGCGGCGGGCAACGGCACAACGCCTCTACGACGTTGTCAAACGGAAATCGAGGGACCACGTGTGGCAAACTCGCCATTTGGAGACGTGTTCCAGGTGCCATAGTAGCGTTAAAAAGTTGCTCTGTCATTTTCTTCATAGTCTCCGATTGTCCTCAAACTTTGCTAAACACACCAACAACTTAGCTGAAATAGTAACCCAAATATTGGGCCAAAATAAATTTTTTTTTCTGCAAAGTTGTTGAATTTACAAGTTTGGTCCTCTTTGTGTTTCTTTAAAGTGAAAGTCTCTACTGGCAGCAATAAAAAAGAGACGTAAGCGGAAGACAGAAGTTCACTCTTTGGACTGTAGACTGTTCTCAACTGTTTACAAGCGGTTTCATGATGTAAAACAAATGCTTTGGAAGCTCGCTCCAGCACTTGTGCAGCGGCACGAAACGGGTGCTCAGCATAGTCCATTCTGAGACTGCCCACTAGACCTGCGAGTCTGCCTTCCCCCGACGTCGGGGCACTGAAAAGCCCGGGTACGTTTGAATGTTGGTTTTGGCATCATTTTCACTCTGATTTCACAGTAACCATTCTGGATTTCGCAATACTTACCTTACCGGAAAGACTAAAAGCCGGCGATTCCGACAATATAGTAGTTAGGTAGCCTTTAAAATGCCCCTAAAAATTGTTTTTTTGAAAACAGTTTGGTTGGAACATGTGTGTCAAAAAATCATTTTGTGCGAAAAAAACAATTTTTTAGAGCAATATTGATGGCGAGAGATTTATTTGAAATTCTGCACGCAAAGTTCATGACGTCACGGAAGGACCATCTCAGTCATTTACTCTTTCCACCTCAACACGAAGCGAAGCCGATCCACCTCTCTTCCACGTGCCCAAAATGCCAAGAGAGAAAACAAGTGGAAAGGAGGCGACTACCGACTAAATCGCGTCTCGCGTTGTCAATATTGCTCTAAAATAAATTTTTTTTTTTTCGTGTCAAATTAATTTTTTTTGACACGTGTATCCAAACCAGATTGTTAAAAACATTTTATTTTTTTATTTTCAGGGGCCTTTTAAGGCGTCGTGCTGCGGAGAACTTCAGACTCGCTCCTGTACTCATACCGTGTCCCTCCTCTCGCCCGACCAGCCGATGACAGACAAGACCTCGACAAAGACGGCGTCGCGACACGGCCAACGAGCGTCCACAGCTTCGCCCACGACGTCCGCGGCCAGGCAGGCGCGCGATGACGGCGAGTATCCCCGGACAGCCCCGTCCAAGGCACGTGTGGCATCGCGTGCCAACGAGAGGCCCCACCAGCACACCACTTGCCTCTCGCGGTTCCGGCCCTGGGCACACCTCAGGGACCACCTGCGAACGTACACCGGGAGCGGCCGTTCGCCTGCGAAGTGTGCGGCAAGGCGTTCAGCCAGAGGACCACCCTGACCAACCACCGGAAGGTGCACACGGGAGAGGCCGTACGCGTGCCACCTGCGCCTGCACGCGTTCATCCTCAAGCGCACGGTGCAGGACCACCTCAAGTCCCACGAGCACAGGTAGCGGAGCAACGCCTCGAGACGCACCACGGTCGTGTCGCACCACGGTCGTGTCGCACACGGTCGTGTCGTCGGAAAGACGCACCACGGCATGGTGTGTCTTTCTGACGGCATGCACTTCGTTCCTTCCACCGTGCTTTGTGCTGAGGCGCGTCACAGCCTGCCTCTGAGGTGCCGGAGGTGGGGCGGCTGAAGCCCCTCCCTGCCGTCCTCGCCCTGTCGGTGTTGGTCGCCCGGTGTTAATTGCCAATAGGATGAAAACGACGAGGAGGTCTTCCGGTCCTCCTGCCTCCAGTACAAGCTTTCTACCTTGGACGACGCTTGGCGTCGAGCGGCCTTCGAGCGTGCACGTGCTGCTGAAGCGTGGTGAAAGTCGAGAGTCTGCTGGAGGCCGGGCGTCGCCTTTCTTGCCTACGTCGTCCTCGTCCTGTCGGCGACTGTAGCTCTGTAGACGAGCCGCCTCCAGACTGTGGCGATGCGATTGCTGCGCCAAAGTGCTCGCTGTGCGACGTTCTACGTTTTGCCACAAAGTGAGGAATGTGCACACGACATCCTGCCATCTTGACACCATGACTACATCACGAGACAACATCACATGATGCCGTCTCGGCATCGCGACATCACTTGTGCCCCGCCACACCTCTGGACACTCACGGTAGGCTCGTGCACTTTATAAAAGCGTTGGATTATCGTCTCGAATAATGTGCCCTTCGATTTGATCTCTGTGTCGAACGTTGACTGTACTCGGTGAGTTTGGCGATGTTTCTTAAGTTTTGGAGGGTTTGTTTGAGCAAGTTAATTATTCTGTTTGGCATGCTTCTCGTTAATGTAATGATAATGTTTTTTTATTATTTTTTTTTTTACAGAAATGTCAAGGAGATGGCAGGAGGACATATTGTAGTTACCTTTATCTATTGCAAACTCGTCGTTAATGATTAAGGAACTCCATTTTCACTAACTTTAGCTTTCTAAATACTGTAATGCATGGCAGCCCTGTGTCTTAGCATGACTGCAAATGCTAAAACTTTTGCTTCCCTTCCCAATTTTTTTTTTTTACATTTCTTTTTATATGTTAAGGAATTAGAGGGGAAAAATAGCGTTGACACTTTTACTGGTTAACTGTCGAAGAGCTATCGATTTTACTTTACTAGCTTGCTGTGTTTATATGTGAAATAGGCAACATTACAGGGATGAAACTGCTGCGCCAATTATGCCACTGTGCGCCTAATGACTTTTCATGCACCACACTGATAAAGAAGTATAAATAAGAACAAAATTGTGCCAAGGTGCACCCAAACTGAAATCATAAACGAGCCTCATCAAAAGTGGCCGTCTAGCAGTTTCTGTTGGCAACATTGACACCGGAACTTCCGTCCCAAATAGGACGCCAGTGGATTCGAATCCAAAAATTTGTATCTGAAGGCTCCTGCTGCCAACGTTAGTTGCCGTTGCTGCATGCTCACCATGCTTTTTGGAAGTCCTGGAGTCACTTTATCTGAAGATCTGAGTAGTGGAGCAAACGTATGCTGCGGCCCCACGCAGAGAACTTGGGAACAAAGGCGACGCGAGCAGTGAGGCGTATGACGGAGCAAGATCCGAGCTGCCAGGTTGATATTGGGCTTCGAAGTGATTTGACAGTGACGTTACGAAAGCACCTTTGACAGCAGACTTGCTGCAAACTGGGAAGAAGTCTCGTAAAGTTTACACAGAAAGGCTAGAGGTCGAAAAGCAAGATGACAAGAGGCAGAAGAGGAAGAACAGTGATGCGAGTACGAAGAGAGCTCGTCTTCAGGAAGAAGAGCGACAACTTGAACGGCGCATCATCTGTTCGCCGACTATGCTTGAGCATGTGCAGTCATTGATTGAGTCGGGTCTGAAACAAAAAAATAAGAGATGGAGCAGATTGAGTCTGGACAAGTGCTGTTAGCGGAGGCTAATGTGAAATTGGCTCAGAGTCTCGAATAAGTTAAGGAGGACACTGGCTAGAGGTTGAACTTCTGAACTACTCATGTGATCGGAATGAAATTTGCAGGGGAGATTTAACTTCAGATGTAGGTGTACTGTGCAAACTTTCAGCTCTCTAGGACAACTTTACGTACCTGCATAAGAAGATGTGTCACTCTTTGTTAAGAAATCTATGATATGCAAATGAAGCTATTAAGCATCATTTTAACTGCTTGAATATAAAGTGGGGGATGTGGGACTTCGGGCTATCTAGTTTTTATAAATCAAATATAAATATTTCAGGAACAGTGATTACCTTAAAATATGAGATGCATATCTGTCCTATGTCAATTTTTGAAAACATAGTTTTTTCTCAATGAGGACTTTAACTTAAAACAAAATAAAGTAGATAGCCCGATTCCCCAGTAAATTTCAGTTCAGAAACACCTTGATTGTGGTATCAGAATAATTTTACCTTTGAGCAAAAGATTCCTTCGTATGAAATTTGCAGCAAAAAGTGGAACTGAGAAAAATACATTCAAGCATTGAACTCTTTTACTTTGTTACTGCCTCACAACGTGTTGAAAATATTTTATATCAGCGTAACTATTTGGCGTATGGTTATGAAATTTAGTGTAAGGGTGTATGATTAGTTTCTAAAACTAAAAACCTTAAAATTGAAAAATGAATTTTTTCAAAAAATTTGGAAACTTAGGCCCATGTCTCCCCTTAAGTGTATCCATGAGTAATATATGAAGTGCCAATAGATTTATCTGTACAAGGGCATTTATTATCTTTTCTAGTCACTGAAAAATTAGAAGACAATTTTAGTACCTGAATTTTTATTTTTCGGTACATCCCTTCTGGTCATTGCTGAGCAATGAAAGCTATTTGTGCCTGTATTCGGTTTTTTATCACTTGTCACACTGTCATGTGCAGTTTTGTTTCTGTATGCTTTGTGTAATTTGCACATAATTTTCTGAAAAATGTAACTCCATGCAGGTAACATGCAGTTAGTTACCTGCATGCCATATTTTCTTTAGTTTTAAAGACCAGGTGAGGTTTAGCCTTTATTTTAACATTTTTAAAACTCGTATGCTGCTCCCAACTTGATCCAAGACCTCGTTTTTGCTGCTCCCAGCCTGCGCCAAACTGTAGTTTTTTCTGCTCCCAAGATTGCTCCAAAGCTGCTTTGCCCAGTTCCACCCCTGACGTTGGGAAAAGAAAAACTGACTCTGATGTTTACCACTGATCAAACAGTAGGTACTGTTAACTTATGAGGTTAATTACTACTATGCGCGTGGAGCGTGCTACATTTCTGTAAAGGTAACCTGTGTTGAGCTTCTTTATTTTTTTTCATATTAATTCTTTCTTTGTGCTTAAAGGGCCCTGCAATCATAATTAAGCGTCTACCTTTTTTGCGGTTTCCACGTCTCTTGGGGTTCGGGCAAGCCAGCGGGCACGGAGAGAGTCACTAAATATCAGTGCGTCATATTTTAACCGGACGACGCGGAAACCTCCTCCACCGACGGGGGCGACCCGCGGTACCGAAAGCGCGCGTAATGCGACGTCTTAGGTCCTGGGCTTACTACTGGTCAGAGCCGCTAAAAACTTCTTTTTAGTCGAAATACAAAATGTAAGAGGCGCGAACCGTTTCAATTATTTATAAAAGTAGTTTTTGTTCAGTATTTGAGATCAGAAAAGAAACAAATGCAGTTTATAAAGTACGGAAACAAGAAATGATCCGTCGACATACCCGCCACCAATCGGTGGAAAAGGCGGCGCCTACTAGAAAGGAGTAGTGGGATCAGGCGCTGACACGGAAAGGTCCCGGATGTACGCGGCGGCGCTGCGGCCGTAGGGGACCGAAGGACCCGGCCGGCTCTGAGCGTTCCCAAGGCCTTCGGTGAGCAGCTTTGTCTTGCGGTTTGGCCGTTTCGCGGTATGGCAGCGCGAAGTGGCTCCCATTCTGGAACTGATCTTTACCCCGTGTTTGCTGTCGTTTGTGGCCAATGAAGTGTCATGCCGAATTTGTGTTTAATCGCGCAGCAAATGCAATGAGAGCCGCTCTAGCTGCCCGCTACATACAGCCTATCCAGAACACGCTTTAGTGGCGCCCTCTCGCGCCGTCGACACGGAGTACGGCAGCCGTGAGCGCTCGCTCAGCTCACCACCCCTCGTCTAGTTCACGGCCACTCAAGCAACCAAGGACGTCATGAAGGAGGTTATTTTTTGCTTGTTTTTGTAATTTTAATTTGCCTATAACTTCTAAAATAAATCGAAATTCGAGAAAAGAAAAGTGTCATTAAGTTACTACGTTCAGTGCGCTCAGGTTTGGTGCAAATAAAAAATTAGTAAAAAAGCCATTGCAGGGCCCCTTTAAGAATTTCAGAAGTATCGGAGCTATATGGTGTTGTTTTAAATCGACCATCTGTAAAAGTGGTCATAAAACTAAATGACTGCTATTGCCTGCTGCTGCTTGCATTCGTGTGAAACTTGCTCTTCCAAAGCATTTCTGAACATAGCGAAAAGTTTGAGCTCTGACATTCTCTACAAGCATACTGTAATACCTCGAGAGATGCCTCCACCCTTGAAAGATAACAAACTCCTCTTTTTAACTTGATTTTTTCTTATTTGTGATTTTTTTTATTTAGAGATAGTTTATTTTTAGTAACCGTAGTGCCTGTATCAATGATAACGCTGGCATTCATGTGGCTAGTTGGCTGCGGCGGGATACAAGTGAACATTGCTGACTTGGAAGCAGTCATCTTTGCTTCATTGGCCCTCGCCACAATAGCAAGTTTGGCAGGGACACGCTGTGTAGAAAATAGCATTTTTTCCATTTTTGTTTGATTGCTCACCGAAAGTTAGCCCACACTTGATTTTCACCCGATTTGCGCTCGATTTGAGGTGGGTGGGCTTTCTCACGGGATATTACGATACTAAAAAAAGTTTTGCCAGTTACTTCTATAAATCATTGTGGTTGGTCAACACCATAGACATTGTGTAGATGGTGTTTCTGTCATGTTCAGGGAGGTAGTAATCGGTGGTCTGTTTGAGCATCTTGTTTCACCACTGGCAACCTCTATAGTGCGTTGCAACCTAAGAACGAAGGGCAGAGTAGGACTAGGCCGGGGAGGAGGAAGCAGACGGAACGCTAAAGAGAGGAGGAGGTTTCCCCTCTCTTCTCCAGCGTTCTGTCTGCTTCCTCCCTCCCCGGCCCGTCTTACCCTTGCCCTTCGTTCTTAGGGTTGCAACGGACTATAGGTAGGTCAGTGCTCCATCGAAGTGCTTCATTACAGATCGTAGAATATGAAATAACCCGAGCTAGTTATTGGTTACTTTCGGTAAATAGTAATAATAATACACATGCTCTTAACCCCCAATACATTCTACACCAGAAGCAGGGAAAGAAAGGAACAATCAGCTGTGTTGTGCACCCTTGCACGTTATCTGTCGGAATTTGTGTAAATTTGTTTGCGATATCTCGTCCTAATCGTTTATGACCCACAGGGTATCTAATAGTGGTAATTACCTAAATCAGGGAGGGGTATATCCTGCCTCATGACCAGAGAGGAGATTTACTATAATTTAAGAAATTCCTGAACTTCACTATGTATGAAGGAAGATGGGAAAATTGGTTTCTGTCACCACGACCTCTTGCATAACAAAATGAAGAGCATGACGCACACGCTGTATTCGACTTCTCTTTTCTGGTGGTCATATGGGCACACAGTCTGCCTAACACTCGCTTTGAGGGCAATGAAACTTTAGCATTCCACGTGGGTGTAGAAGTTCGGTTTGGCCGTACTGGTTTCTTTTCCTCCGTGAGCAGTGGCCCAGTTTCTGCAGGGGAAACTATAAGCCTTTAAAGCATCCCTATGCGAGAATGGTCGAGGGAGTGCTGCCCTTGTTAATTTTTACGTTGCTTCCTGTAGTCCTAAGGCAGTATGTGTTAATGAAATGCAGTAAAGACGACTGTGACCCAATGTCAAAATCCTCACTAATTTTACTTTGTTTGCTTGGAAACTTAAAGAAATTGGAGCCTTGTAGAGACCAATTGAATATAATTTTCCAAAATAACATCTCTGAGATACTTCTTTTTTTCTTTTTTTTTAAGAATTGCTGGTTGATTTGCAAGTTAGTGTTGGATTGTGCTTGACTGCATAGCAACTGCTTGTATCTGCTTGCGGTGAGAGAACACAGTGCTGCCATCTATTGGGTAGCCCTAAAGTACTTCAGATATGCTTGTCTTTTTTTAAATTTTATTATGCATCACTCTTTCATCTTTGATTTAATTAAATTCTGGCGACGTCGTAGGTAGGCCGTAGAGATTCCAGTTGCAACCGAAGAAGCCGACAAACATCCGTTGGTGTCAGAAAAACAAAATCGGTTAGAACCAAAGAGCTCCTTTTCCTGGACGCTTTTGCTCCGGCTAGGAGCAGAAAAGGTCCAGAACCAGGACCATGTGATAAAACAGATGCCGAAGTTTTTTTGGGATCCGTTTTGTAAAGGATCCTTTATGGATTTTCCTCACAATGTTGACACATCTGAGCAACATTTGTGTTTGACCTTGTATTTCGGTGTCTGGGGAGCAAACAAGTCTGTCTCAAATGCTCAATAGCCTGTTTCTTATTAAAAAAAATAAAAAATAATATCAGAATGTGTTAATTGAAATTGAACATGCAGCCTTTTAATTTTTATAGCATGTATTGCTGTGTGCTCAAACACTGCAGATGTAATATGGAAGACTTGTGTACCTTGGAAGCTTTTGTGTTGTTCCTTAATAAGCAGATATTTAAAATGTGCCAATAATCTCCTAAATGATATTTCTTTCATTTTTTTTTTTTTGAGGAATCTTGCATTTTGTAATATTACCCCTCCAGTGTGATATGCATTCCAGCTCGCAAGATTAACTCTGTTACTTGTAATTGCTGTATAAATTTTATTGGTTAATACAGATGCAAGTGAGCCTGCTCACCTTCTTCACGTAGGCGTTCCGGCCGACTCGGTGTTCCGCACACTGGATTGCCGAAACCATAGTGGCCAAAACTAATTCAATTGACACTGGGTTTCCTTGCCGCCCAAACGCTCGTTCATCGTATGACCCTGTTAGATGCTGCTGCATGTCACACTGCACATTTTGCTGCTGCTAGTTATAACTGCTTTCATCATCGATTTGTTGAAGTGTCTAATGCCACCCGCCGTTATGCCAGGTGTAGCATCAAACGCCCTGTTTTACGCCACGCCAGTGCTCGTCATACCTTCGTCTCTCTCTTCCCTAACCAGCTGACGAAGGACAGGACATCAACGGTGACCTCCAGGAAGACGCTGTCTCGACGCTGCCGTGGATGCACCCATAGACTATTTTGTGCTGCACTTCCACGGTGCTGAAGCTTTGCACTGCTGCCAGAGCCTGTGACTTTGTCTCACGCTTCATTCGTATGCGCTCATACAATTAGCTTCGAGAGTTGGAGCACTCCGGAAGCTACGCTAACCTTCGCGACGTAGCGCAGAACAGTAGAGGCCGAGTATAGAAAAGCGAGAAACTGACCCATATGTTTAATTGTCTTTGATCTCTACACAGTATTATGTATTGCTGCCTGTGGGATTAAGCATGATGTGTTTGTGTAAACTTCAGGATTTCTGAAAGTTTTAAACCTGTGCTTAACTCTGCGTCATGCTTAGGGTTTCTTTACGCTTTTTTAGCAGGTGGGCAAGTGCTACATTTGCTGGATGTTGCGATTGGCTGCACGTTTCTTTCATGGCCGGTTTTATATTTCACCCTGTATATTTACCCTCTCAGCACTATAGTTAGGTGCAATGAATGTAGGATCTGCCTGAGGTGCTATATTACTGTCCAAATCTGGAGTGATAAATTTACCTCAATAACTTGCTTTTGAATTTGAAGTAGCCAGCATCAAATAGCAGTTTGTTCAAGTGCAACTGTGAACCTTTGTTTTTTTTATACACTACATGCTGATCTGGTTAAACATGGTACAAACACATTCACGCAATGTGTTAAGTCAGCCATATGGCATTCTGTAAACACGCGAGTTTACACGATGACATTTGGGCGACTTCACACATCGATGCGAACACATTCACACAATGCAACGTGCGTGACTATTGTTGCTTCTCCATGGTGCTCATCACACACAAATCTCCCTTCTACTCCACCCCAGCCGGCAAGAGACTGGCGCTCGACGTCGACACGGGTCCGACGCAACAACCAAAGGGCATGCGCACGTTCAGCTGCGAACTCTGCAGCTACTCCTGCTACAACGAGAACGGCGTGATGCTCCATCGCCTGAGCCACGCCAGGCCGCCGCTGCTGCGCTGCCACGTGTGCGGCAGCAAGTTTCCCCGGCTGGTTTCGCTGAAGAGGCACGTGCGCAACCACTTCAGCCTCGAGCCGTACCAGTGCGAAGTGTGCTCTGTGCGGTTTGCGGTGCCTGCAAATCTCAGGATTCACCTGCTGAGCCACACGGAGGGAGGGACGCTCACGTGTCGTCCGTGTCCAGAAGTGTCGGGGCGCGAGTCCATACTGGTGGGCCCCGTCGCTTCGCACGGCGTGCAAGGAGTGCTCCAAGTGCCCGTTGCGCCCTCCTGCCCAGGGGGAGTGGAGCAACCTCTGGTTTCCCCTCCGGACGAGCCGTCGGCAGGGCCGAGCGACTCTCGGAATCGAGCAAGTACCTTCTGCACCTTCTTCGCTTTACAGAAAAATTTAGCGGAAAAATCTTTTACCAAATTTAGTGGGGAGATTTTCCCGTTAAACATAGTGGGGACCCACATTTAGCGAGGAAATTTCCCTGCTAAATTTAGTTGAGGAATTTACCGGGAAATCGTCCCACTATTTCACGGTGAATTCCCTCCGTACCCTTCCCTCCTCCTCCTCAAGAGCCGCCCTCTTATTCGGCATTACAGAGAATTGTAAACGTCTTTCATATTTTTTAGTCGAGAAAACTACCATAAACAGTTGCTGCTAAAAGTTATCAATTCTTTTATCTTTTATGACTAATAATGCAATTTCCGTGTTTTTTTTTTTCTAGGAAACTGTGCTGTTGCTTTACCATGTTAGTGTTTCTAAAGATGTAAGATCCACATTGATAAACCTGCTCCAATTTTTGAAAAATAGGTAAAAACGAAATAGCCCTGTAATTGTTAAAATCAATTAGATCCTCCCTTTGCATATGTCTGTTATTCCTGCAATTCTTAATTTACCTGAGAGTACACCGGTAGCTGTGAATAGGTTACATGTGTGCGAGATTGGTTGCGTAATAAATCTGGCAACGGATTTTATAGTTCACATTAACTGAAGAGCGTGTTGGTAACAACGACTGGCAACAGAAAGAATAAAACAAATTCCGGACCAGGGACAATGAATATTTCTTTCACAGTGGTTTTATAGGTTGAGCTTTAATGCCATCTTTGCTGCATGCACTGTTATTCTTTAGTTACTGTAAAAGGCTGCAAGTGTCTGTTTCAGCAGTAGGGAACAAAAAAAGATTAAGCTTTCTGCGCTACATGGGACGGAAGGTTCACAATCGTCACTATTTGTGGTGTGCGCGCTGGAGGTGCCAGACTCGAAGGAATCACGATTAAATTTGTCAGCAAGCGTAATACCTGCGAGGCACATGCCTTCAACTATAACGTTAGTAACACCGGTTTTTGTGCCTTTTGACATAAGATTATTTGTGGTCTTCCAGAGTTTTCTGGAATTATAATAAATGTCTTCAAATCTGTTTTCATTGTAAAAGTTCCGTGCTTGTTTGACGTCACAAAATAATTGGTTCCTTGTTGTTGTTTTTGTTTTCTTTTATGTGCTAGACAGTTTGATGCCTTGTTTTTATAAAAGGGGGGGGGGGTAAAGACCATGTTGTTTAATTCTTTTGCAAAGTGCAACGTCTATCTAAAGTTTTCTCGATTTTTTTATACATATATATATATATATATATATATATATATATATATATATATATATATATATATATATATATATATATATTTATTTATTTATTTATTTCCTTATAGGAAAGCTTGTTCATAAAGTTCTTTTTACTTTAGATGGTGGGTTCTCAAACTTGGTTCCTGAAACCCAGGGGTTCGGTTCCTAACAGTACCTTCAAGGGTTCCCTGAACTGTTGAATTTCTTCGACCGTCCTCACTTCTCAAGTAGAGAGTTTTTCCCTTTACGGCTCTATAAGAGCAAATTTGACCCATATCTAAAGGCATTATTACGAGCCAAACATCCCCTGGTATGTGCATTATTGTCTACAAGGGTCTTTAGGCTTCGATATTGCTCTGTCGCACCTACGCCGTGACAGAGAGAGAGTTCCTCGGCTCTTGGCCAGGTCAGATAAGGGATCCCGGAGGTCGCAAAGTTAAGGAACCCCTGAGGTACACCCATGTTCCTAGTCTCAAGGTGCATCAATTTTACCTTCGGTGTCACTGCCATTGCACCTTCGTTTTTTCCCCCTTCTCCATTCCCCCACAGCTGACGAACAACGAGGACGAGACATTGACAACAGCTTCAGCGAGAAGCCCAAGGGCACGCACGTCTTCGGCTGCGACCTCTGCAGCTACTCCTGTTACAGCGAGAACCGCGTGATGCGCCACCGCGTGAACCACGCCACCCCGCCACACCTACGGTGCCACGTGTGCGGGGACGAGTTCCCCCTGTTTGTGTCGCTCGTCCGGCACGTGCGGACCCACTTCACTGCCAAGCCGTACCGGTGCGACGTGTGCCTGGCGCGCTTCACGGTATCCAACCTCCGGGACCACATGCGCACCCACACGGGGGAGCGGCCTTTGCGTGCGGGCACTGCCAGAAGTCGTTCGCTCAAAGTCCAGCCTGACCAAGCACCTGGCGGTTCACACGGAGCAGGCGTGTTCACCTGCCACCTGTGTGCCCAAGCGTTCGGGGACAAGTCCGCACTGAAGGAGCACGTCGCCTCGCACTTCTCTGCGCGAGACGTGCTTCCGGCGCCTGTTCCTCCCGCCCGCCCGAGACGACGGGGAGAGAGGCGGAGCTTCGCCTCGAGATGCGCCGCCAGCGGAACCGGGCGTGGGGCCCCCTTTGGCGTCGGGTAAGTCCCCTTTGCGTCTTCTCCGCTCAGAATCGCCGGTGAGGGAGTGTTCCTGCCCCAAGTGGACCCGTTGCGAAATGTGCAGGGCCATCCGCTGCGCCCGAAAGGAACGCCGGGAGTGGACTGTACGGATTCAGCAGTGGGAGGAGACAATGGTGACGGAAGCAACGCGGGCGAGCAGACGAAGCCAGGGGCTGAAGGCAAGCAACGGCGATACCCTCTACCTCTTTCGCTCTCTTTCCCGCTCCCTGTGTTCGCTGTCGCGCGGTAGATGCTGCGAGGGCAAGGAGAGACTTACGGATCTTTAAGCACGGTGTTCCTGAATGATTGCAGAAATTTCTACGGGACATTTTAAAGTGACAGCCGTATATGTGGGAACCCCATTGGGACCTTGCTCGCACGTGTTCGTCACACCATGGCAGGGCAAGAGGAGAGAGCATTACCAACAGAGCGCGGCTGTCGATTAGACGTGGTGGCAGGTGTGACCAGTGATGTGATGCTGCACAGAGGGTAGGGGGTAAGCAGTGCACTAAGACTCTTTCCTCCGTTCCCCCCTCCCCCTCTGTATATTAACGGGGGCAGTTTGGTAGGGTCAAACCTGCGTCTTAGTAGGATGGTCTAGCCCGGTGATTCTCAGCCACTCGCCTTTCAGGGACCCCTTCTGGATCAATGGAAGGGATGGTGGATCCAATCCAACATGGGGAGCGGTGTATTGGACAGTTACAATTAGTACAAAGATGCAAATGAACTATATGTGTGCAAACCAACTTTGAAGCTCTGGAACAGAGAATAATCAGTCCTACTAACTTGGCACACATGGTATGGTCTATTTATATTTAGTCTCGTAAAACAATCAGCATCAATAAAAAAAAAAAAATATTGCTTGGCTTAACTAACATTTAAAGACTTTGGGGACCCCAAAAGTCCTTCAGGGACCCCTAAGGGGCTGCAGACCCCCGTTTGAGAATCGCTCCTCTAGCCGACGTGAAAGCATTTCCAAGGTAGGATTCTGCACGGCCTCATTTTCAGAAAAAACTATGCATTGCCAACGAAAAAGACTTGTACGGATGAAGGAGACCAAGCCCTTCACAGACGTTCGCAATTTCCTCGCCACGTGTTGCATTGGACATTATTTCAATAGAAAGTGCTGCTTGTTCGAGACCCCACCAAGTGCCGTTGCACCTTCGTTGGACTCCACAAAAATGCCTGAACCCGGCAGTCTTTTCTAGTTCGACAGTGAAACCCGTTTAGAACGAACCCACGTACAGCGAAATATTGTCTATATCGAACTCACGGAAAAGTTAAATAAAAATGCATGTAAAAAGTATGTTTTATAGCGAACAACACATTGGCTATAACGAACCTTTTCCCCCGGGGAGAGCTTCCGAAAACGCTCAAACAAACGTTTAGCCTGTCCCTTCCCCCAAAAAAGAAGTAGGAAAGAAGGAAATTCCAAAAGCTCAAGTTGCAAACAAAATTGAGCGAAAAGAAGCGATTCGAGAAAAGGAGAAAGCTAAGAAAATACACTCTGCACGCACGCACTGAAAAAAAAAAACACTTTTCATCCCAAAACAGGTTGCCCACAAAGAAAAAAATTCAAAAAAGAAGATAAGCTAAAAGAAAAAAAAAAAAATGCTGCACGCATGCAAAAAAAAAAAAAGATTTAGCACGTGGAAGTGAAGAGATGAGAAAGAAAATCAGCAGAACCCATCCTTTGGGAATGATTATCTACGTTAATGCGAATAGCATCAAACGGTGCGGAGTTATGCGCGTTCGTCAGGTGGCCGGCACACACTCTAGATACGCCAGCCCACTCTTGAGGCGATTCTAAATTTGTTGACACTTTCACAGCCCTGCGCACGATCTCCGCAGCCCAGCACGTGCGTTTGTGTCACTTAGGAAGGCGAGCAAAGCACGCGCCATACGCACAAACACTCAAAATGGTACCGACCAGACTTTCTGGCGTCTCAGCTAGTCTCAACCAACGGTACTCTAAACGGTTGTTTATATCTTTACCATAGGACGCGCTTACAGCGCTGTCCAGCTTACCGGTGCTGCGCGTTCCATGCACGAGGGCTCATTCCGCTCTTGTGAGGCTGAGCACGGCCGCTAGCTCACCCTCTCTCTGCGCGGAGAGGGTGAGCTAGCGGCCGTGCTCAGCCTCACGAGAGCGGAATGAGCCCTCGTGCATGGAACGCGCGCACACCGGTAGCTGTGACAGCGCTGTAAAGCGCGTCCTATGGTAAAGATATAAACAACCGTCTAGAGTGCGTTGAATGACTGCCTTCATAGCCCTGTGGTTAGCGCGTCTGCCTGCTGATCAAAGGGTCAACGGTTCGAATCCCAGCTGGCGCCGGTCTTTTTTATTTATTTATCGACCCGCGGCGTAAGAGGTTAGATAGCCAGATAGATAGATACATAGACGAAAAGTGCGTGAAGTAGCCAAAGAATGCTATTCGCATTAAAAAGAAGCTCTTGCCTTACAACAAACTCATTGTGGAAGTTCATTGTAAATGTTTTTTGCTATATCGAACTACTTGCTATATCGAACTGATCGTAGCGTTTCCTGCTGTTCGTTATAAACGGGTTTGACTGTATATAAACATAAAATATTGCCATCGAATCCTACCAGAAGCAATAACACTGACAATATTTCTGCAACGACGATGTATTTTTAACTCCTTGTGCGTTGTCCTTAGAAGATGGGGTGTAAAAAATCTTTCAATGTCTTGACAATCAATATTGTGGCTTTTGAAGTCTCCAAACGGGCAAAAAAAGTGCAGATGCCTCGCAAACCGCCACTCAAAGCGCGACCTTCAGCTCGGGGGCTGGAAACAGCAATGACTTAAGCATTGTTCGACGGTAGTAACCATACAGATTAGTGTAGCCGCCAGCATGCCACATGTCCAAGCCCGTTGCGTTGGATTGCCGACTCATCCTGCCCTCGCCTTCCTTCCGACCAGCCGACGACGAGCGAGACCTCGACGAGGACGCCGTCGTGACGCGGTGAAGGGCATGCGCACCTTCACCTGCGACGTCTGCGGCTACTGGTCCCAGAACGAGAACATCCTGATGCGGCACCGCAGGGACCACTCCGGGGCGAGGCCCACGCAGTGTCACGTGTGCAGCGAGGAGTTTCCCCGGCTCTCCCTGCTCCACCAGCACGTGTGGACGCACGCCAGCCCCCGGCCGTACCAGTGCGAGCTGTGCCTCGCCCGGTTCCGGCACAGGGGCACCACCGTGGACCACCTGAGGACGCACACGGGCGAGCGCCCGTTTCTCTGCGTGGTCTGCGGCAGGTGGTTCACCACCAAGATGACCCTGGCCAGCCACGCCAAGACGCACGCAAGGGGAGTCATGCTGCCTGCCACCTGTGTCCGGAAGTGTTTGGGCAGAAGATCTCGCTCCAGACCCACTTAAGGACCCACGTAGCTAGTAGCCGTCCAGCCGCACGGCCCCGAGTGAGTCTCGGACGGCGCGTTTGTTGCGTCCTCGCCAATGGTGGTTCTCGATTTCCATCCAATGACGTTGCAGAAGCGGAGGCAGGGGTGGGTCAACTGCGCCGATTGCGCCATTTTGATACATTCGCAATTTGCTGCATCAGGTGGTGCTAAAAGCGTAAAGTCAGAAATTGAGCCACGTTGCACCAAGTATTACAGCAACTCCAGATTTGGTGGTGAGTGAAGCTCCGGAGGACAACCTCGGCTATTCTGTTGCCAGGTGGCGCAAGCTGCCGCCCCACTCCTTGGTTCAGCCGTGTTCGTCCATCCATCCATCTGTCCTATGGATGCATCCATACATCCTAGCCATTGCATTGTTGGCATCGATATGTCATACACTCCACATTGTATGATATCAGCCTAGCATGTAGCTTTAATGCTTCACTGAGTTGTGTCCCCTCATTTTCAGTCTAAATTTGTTACTGAAATAATATCATTCTTCCTGCAATTTCAGATACTTGTCGGTAAAGTTCGATTTGTTACTTTCCAACACTCGCAACCGTCCGTGGTGGTCGGCATTCTTGCGGGAGGCAGTCACGTCAGCGCCTAAGTGGGATTCTCTCTCTCTTCTCGTCTTTCTTTAATACCATTTATCTTTTTAGGGATAACGGTTTGGGGGTAACGTCGGAACGCGTTCACGCTTGCTACGACGGCTCGGGGCAGAAAACCTGAAAGTAGAATTTTAAAGGGTTAGGAAGCTGTTAAAAACTGTCACCATTCGAGGGAGGGAGGACGTGAATCGGGCACATAGCCAGGGGGGGAGGGGAGGGGGCGGGGGGAAGGGGCCTGGGCCCCTCCTAAATATTCCATTTTGCTTGGGCCTCCTCTCCCCTTTCCCCCATTCCATGCTCCCGAACTCAATACACTTGAAATTAACAATTACAGTACTTCTAATACCAATAAGGGCAAATATAAAACTATCGTTTAAACATATCTTGTGGTATTTGTTGCTTGTACTATTCGAACTATTCGATTCTAAACTATTCGGCCAAAATCACTATTCGCTTTGAATTCGATTCGGACCCAAAATCCTCTATTCGCCCATGCCTAGTCATTTCTATTGGTTAATACAGATGCAAAGTGCTAAACTACTGTCCCTCTTTGTGTAGATGTTCCAGACGGCTCAGCTTTTCTACAAATTGACTATTGGAAATGATGTAACCAAAGCTTATTAACTTGACCTCTGGTTTGTTAGTCATCCAAACGCTCCTTTGTGGGCTGCACTTGAACATATTTTTACCGCAGTTACCTAGTTACGACCCAGCTTCATTGTTTTATCAAAATATTCGATGCCGTGGTGCCGCGATGTAACTGCCAGTGTGCCAGAAGCGGCGTCGAAGCGCCTACTTAGTGTGCCACTAAAATTCTCTCTTGCACCAACACCCATTTCACCTTCATCTTTCTTTTCCCTGGACAGGTGACGAAGTGCAAACATCGATAGTGACCTCAACAATGAGCTGTGGATGTGCTGCCCAGAACGAAAATATGATTGTGCACCACCCGAGCTGCAATGGCTTCAGCGCATCGTCTGCAGCGAGGAGCTCCTTTGTTTTCTGCTCGACGAGCTCGTATAGTCTGGTGTTTTCAGCCACCGTAAAATGCCGAACACGCACCCATTTTGCAATAAGCGCTTGAAGTATCTTGTAACATTTGAAATGTGAGCAAAGGACGCATCGAGCGCCGAGCCCAGCAATCTCTTCAGCCCACCAAGCCAACCAAAATGCTCTTCTGCTTCGAGTTGCGCTTTCTAAAAGGCCGGTTAAATGTGATAAATCTTGACGTGAGAGCACCAGCACGAAGCAGACTCGACGAGTGTAGTTTGGCTACTTTAAAATTTGGGGGTTCTGCCAGAACCTTGCTTCGTGAGATGAAGCAAGGGCCTGTCCTACGATGTGCCCCCTGTGCTCTTCCCCTGTTGTTGAGCGTAGCAAACGTCCCATTTTGTCCCGACTACCGTATTTACTCGCACAATGAACGCACTCGCGTAATGAACGCACCCCCAAGTCGGCTCTCAAAATTTCGACTTTTTTTTTCCCTCGCGTAATAAACGCACCCCCAACTCGGACGTCAAAATTTTGACCCCCTCCCTCCACGCGCGAAATGAACGCACTTTTCTATCCTGGTGCAGCGAGGTCGCGAATGCATGTGCAGCGTGAGCGAACAAAACGCCTTGTGAAAGGCGTTAAAAAATAAAAAAAGATCCAACGGAAGCAAAAAAAAAAGCATAAGAAAGAGACTTTTTTTTTTTTTGCACAGCGCAGTTTGGATTTTGAGTTGCGCGCCGCGCGCAAGGAGTTAAGAAAGAGAAGCGGAGAAGCCCTCGCCTAAGCAAAGCGAAACAAAACAACTTGCGAAAGGCGGCAAAAAAAAAATCCACGGAACCAAGAAAAAAAAAAAAAAGCTTTTTTTTTTTTTTTTTGCACAGCGCAGGTTGGTCGCGAGTTGCGCGCGTCGCGCAAGAAGATAGGAAAGAGAAGCGGTGAAGCCCTCGCCTAAGCAAAGCAAAACAGCTTGCGAAAGACGGCAAAAAAAAAAAATCCACGGAATTAAGAGAAAAGAAAAAAGCATAAAGAGGAGCTCTTTTCTTTTTTCGCACGACGCAGTTTGGTTCCAGGGTCGCGCGCCGCGCGCAAGGAGATAAGAAAGAAAAGCAGAGAAGCCCTCGCCCAAGCAAAGCGCACATAATGAAGGCATCCTGCCCTCGCCTCCTCCTCGCACTTTGGAAAGAGAAGCGAGAAGCCCTCGAAATGAACGCACTTTTCTACCCTGGTGCAGCGAGGTCGCGAAAGCATGGGCAGCGTGGGCAAACAAAACAACTTGCGAAAGGCGGGGGAAAAAAAAACAAACACAGAAGCAAGAAAGAAAAAAACATGGAGAGGGGCTTTTTTTTTTTTTTGCGCATCGCAGTTTGGCTTTGGAGTCTCCGCGCCGCGCGCAAAGAGATAAGAAGTTACGTCGATTTTTGCGGGATAAAAGGTCCGTTCATTATGCGAGTAAATACGGACGCAAAAATTTTACCTCGCGTAATGAACGCACCCCCCAACTTTGCCTCGATTTTTCGGAAAAAAAAGTGCGTTCATTATGCGAGTAAATACGGTATATTCTACGGTTTGAAGCTTGCTTTCCGGTATCTAATGTCAACTATCGCTATTACGAATTTGTCTCGACGAGTTTCTTCTAGTTTTGCTACAGAGGTGCGTGCTTCGAACATGCAGCTTATCCCCGTGTTTGACTGCGCTCGTGTTCTTGGGGTTTCTTCATGGTTGCTTCTGCAAGTCGGCGAGTGTTGCGGTCCGAGTCGTGATGTCTGGATGCTGCGACAAGGTGCTCAATGTTTTAAAGTCTAGTCCTATAATTAACCCTTTTGATGTTCCCGAAAATTTTTTTTCTGAATGTCTGATGTTGTGCACGGGGTGGAGCCTATTTGGATTTCTCAAGTGATATAATCTATCTCATTACTTGTTTTTGATTGTGAAGTAGGTAGTCCGATCACATGGCAGTTCATTCAAAGGCAACAGTAGAACCTTTGATTTTCATACAGTACACTAATATGTAGCTAAACATCATACATGTATTTAGCGGGACTTGTGTGATCTGGCAGCGTGTGTAGGAATCTTTTATACTCTCATATTTTGATTGCCTCGATGCTCTACTGAGAAGTGTTCTTCCGTTTGAAACTTTGGTCTGCAGAAGTTCCCCTTGAAAGTGATGCTTATGCTAGTATCAGAGTTAACTCAGTTGCTTGTAATTGCCATCCATTTCGTTTTGGCAAGTGCAAAAGTGTTACTTCGGTTGAGAGTGTTACTCTTGTTTACCTTTCTCATGTATGTGATAATCTGCTGCACTTGGGTCGAGTGATCCAGGTGGTCCCATTTTCGGTGGGAAAAAAAATGAAGGGAACCAACGTCTTGTAGACCCTGAGATGGGGAACAATAAACGGACGAACACCTGGGATTTTGTTGTGTTCGTCCATTTTTTTGTGTTCCCCATCTCAGGGTCTACAAGATGTCGATTAATTACCAGCTCGCGTGCACTACTGCTACAAAGTAACCAAGAACTAAATGTGCCTTAGTTTTGTCCTACCACACTGTGAGCCGTGTGCGAGATATGCTTGTAGTCTGAGAGTTTTAACATAGAGCATTGGATGTGCTCACATTTATGGCCCTGGACCCAAGTGCAACAAGATTTTAAAATACGGGCCATATGAAATTTTGGTAATAATTAAACCCGACCAAACCTGTCAAGTACTTTGATGTTGGCCTTATGCCTGTGTTCACGCTTGCAAAAAGGAGACTTGCACGCCAGCTGGACTCGAACCTCTGCAGGTTCGTGCTGACCACCTATATTGTAACCCTGCATGTGATATCAACTGGACGTTTCTAGTCTAAGGGTACCTTGTTCGATAGCAATTGCTTGCATATGGGAAGCCACCGTGGATTTTTCTTGCTCGTGTTGGTCTCACTGCATGACGTCACAATGTCTGGGGAGCTCGCGTGATTTAGTGGTAAAATATCTGTTAATTTTTGATAGGAACTGGTGCTTGTTAAAAACCCTTCTGGGTGCTATCGTACCTTTATTGCATATTGCAGCATGCATGACCGAGAAAGAATGCTTCTCCATACTTCTAGAAGATTAAAATTTCCTCTTACGTCTTGTGTAAAAGATAAAGAGGTCAACATGGCGTTGGAGCGTCAGTCTCGCCCTAGCTTGCTCTCGAACATTCTAGGTTGAATATTCGAGACGCCGTGTGTAGTAGGTAAGGAGTCTAAGCGTGGCCCTGCCACCTCTCTCTCTGGCAGTCTCGCTCCAGCTAGCTGCCACGCCGATGCTGTGATGTTCATTGCTGCTGTTTCAACGCTCCTTCTTTCTTTTGTTTTTGGTTTGCCGATTAAACATTTACTTTCAGTTTTACGATTGTTGATCCTTATCCCTCACAACATCTAAGTCGAGTGATTTATTTTACTGTTGTGGCCTCCCACAAGTACTCATTCCATCTTCTTCGTCCCCCACCCCCACCCCCCAGATGACGAGGAACAAGGACCCGACACCGACAGCAGCGGCGACAAGACCTCGAGGCAGCCAAGGGAGGGCATGCACACCTTCAGCTGTGACCTCTGCAACTTTCACGACTACAACGAGAACCACGTGCTGCTTCATCGGCTGTGCCACACTGGGCCGCCGCCCCTGCGCTGCCACGTGTGCAGCGACGAGTTCCGCCAGCTGGTTTCGCTGAGTCGCCACATGCGGCTGCACCTCAGCGCCAAGCCGCACCAGTGCGGCGTCTGCTCGGCGCGTTTCAGGGTGTCCCGCAACTTCAGGGCCCACCTGCGGACCCACACGGGGGAGCGGCCGTTCACGTGCGGACACTGTTGCCAGTCGCTTGCGCAGAAAGGCCGGCCTGAACCTGCACCTGATGACGCACACGGGGGCGAGGGCTTTTACCTGCCACCTCTGCCCGCAGGCGTTTGGCGCCAAGTCGGCGCTGGTGAAGCACGTCGAGTCGCACTTCGGAGTGCAGGCGGCGGTCGAGGGGATCGCTCTGCCGGGCGGTCCGAGCTGGGCAGAGGAAACGCAAGCTAAGCAACAAGGCGCAGCACGGTCAGGCACCGGAAACCCGTCGGAATCGAAGCAAGTACCTTTGGCGTCAGTCTTCGGCCGGAATCGCGCGAGGATTTTCCGAATCCCAAAGAGAAGGGCCTACATCAACTTTTTTGTCCTTTTGCAAAAAAAATTTTTTTAAAGAATATTGTATATATATTACCGTAAAATACCAGGCAAGCACCCACTCAAAATTTTGAGACAATCATGAAAAAATGGGGATGGCCGCTTGTCCGGTCATCAATTCTACATATAAATGTACTGTGCATATTTTCCCAGATCTTACAAATTTGGTTATGGGCGCATTAATGCGTATGGGCGGATGCACGGTATTCTATGGTGCGTCTATCGGCATCCGAAGAATATTTCTGTAAAGTTACATTTGAACGAAAGTGTTAATCGGGGGCGTTAGAGATGAAGTAGATTGCAACTCTCGCTGAAAGAATTTATTTTACGCTAACATTCGAATGCGAGTTTTTTCCACGCCAAACGTATCAAGACGTTGCGCTCGAACATTTATGATTTTTGAAAGAAAATTTGTATTTTTTACCCCAAGGTCCTTAACCATTTCTAAAAAATTATTGGCGAAAAATGTTTTGTGATGGCGTGAGCATTGTTTTTCACCTTTAAAATGGGCGGAAAAGCAATAATTGAGTAAAAATCAGATTTGTTATCAAAACGCTTCACAATCATTTTTTTTTGTAAAATTTGAACTGCTTTTAGCGTGTTTTGTTATATTATACAATTTTTATAGTTAAAATATAACAAAGCTCTTTTAGTTTTTAAGTTATCGCTTTGCACCTGGCATTGTTAACTTTCTTTTTTTGGAAGCCCTGTAGATGTATTACAAATAAAAATGTTTGAGCTCAACCTCAGTATTTTTTCCTCGCTTTAAAAATCATTTTGATTAATCTTTTATGATTCGAATGCAATAAACTCTTAACGTCCTTATTTTCACATTTTTACTTGGGCTACCTAAGAGTATAATAAATGGCTATTGAGGCAGCAAAACTGACTTTTTCACAACTTTAGAATTTTTTCCAAAGTATTTCTGTGCGCTACACTGTTTCAAACATTTTTAATTCATAATACATCTACAGGACTTTCGATAAGAAAAAGATACAAAGCGATAATTAAACAATAGCATTTAGATAAGTGCCGATTGTTTTGCATTTATTGTTGATTTTTTACAATATTTTAAGTATAAAAGTTGGTTAATTATACCACATAGCAAGCTAGACTTACTGCTCTAATTGCATTAAATAGATAGGGCTGCATAGATATAAAGGGAAGCTGAAAAGCTTTTAAAAAAAATGAGTTAATGGTTGATTTTCATGTGTTTGTGTCTGCTAAGTCCTAATATCACAACCGTTTGAGACAAAAATAGATCACTTCAAATGCGAAGAAAAGCGGGGAAAACAGAAGTGATCGCCGCAGCGGCACGCCATTGGCAGTCACGCGTGACGCACCACTACCTCATAAGAGGACCATCTCGATTCTGCTTGCTCAGTTGCTTGCGGAGGCTCGCTGGGTGCCGAGGCGCTCTGTTCTTGTAGAAATCGTGGTTCGACTTCTGTTTTTTAAAAATCTTCGTGGTGCGAGGGATTGTGTCCAGAGAACCCCTTATGTGACAAAGTGTGCTTTGCAGCCATTGGTAAAGCAGATTGAATCGACCCCCCCCCCCCGCAGTAATAAAGCCCGACACGAAAAACCAGCTTGCGCCGACGTGACATGGCCGGCTTCATACGTTTTGGGCACTGGCCTGGCATGCTTACTGTAGCGCAAAAACGCTGATACAGTCAAGCGGAGTGCTATGGCCGGGACGTGTCAGGCCGGATCAGCGTAACCCTCCCCAAAACGGCGGTCAGAGGACCAAGAATTTGGCACTCATCGGTTTCGCGCTCAGCAGCTCCTGGACACGGGAGCGTGCGGGCTGCACTGTTCCTTAAGGGGGAGCGCGGGTCCTACAGAAAATGCAAAAAATCGCGAAAACGTTAATTTTTCAAAAATTCTGTATTTGGGTGCCTTACATATCCAAGCACCTCTCTCCAAAATATTATAGCGTAATTCAAACTCAAAGTATAAAAAAACGATAATTACGTCGCGCGGAACGCTCCAAAACCTCCCGAAAGAGAAAACCGACGTCGAAACGCAGCTGCCTTCCGCTCGCGGTGTGCGCCCAAGCGGCCATTTTGGTCTCGTTCGAAAGCTTGCTCTTTATCTACATTTTAGCGCCATTAAAAATGGCGTCCGCCCGGAAAAGCACAGAATACCGCGATTCCCCGGAGAAAGAAACCGAGCTACCGATTGGCTAGAAGCACGAGCCGCAGCAAGCGCTATGCGCTATTGGCCGAAGCGCATGCCTCCTCTCCTGAAAAATGTCATTCTCCTCTCCCTCTCTCCTTCCTCGTGGCGCGGAAGGAGTCGGAAGCAGCCGATATCGTTGTTTGTCGTCTGCTAGCGGTTGCGTTTTGGCTTCAAGCACGTTATTTCTCGGCGTTCGCCTGCTTTGTTTAGCTCGCTCTGTTAGCGTCTTTAGGAGACATCGGTAGTGATCGCGATGCCTAGCGTGGAGCTTTCAACGCAGCGTGCGTGCGGCAAGCGGAAGCGTCGGGCGTAGAACAAGAGGACTTCGCTCGCATCGCCAGCCGCGTTGCTTGCGGCGGACATGCGGCAATTTCAGCTGCCAGCAGCTGAATCATCTTCCGAGGTGCCCGCCTCTGATGTGAGCAATGAAAAGACGACGGCTTCGGCCCTGGTGCGTCACGACTCGACTCGCATTTCTACACGGCAAGCGAAAGTGCTCAACGTGCGTCGCGGGCTGACGAGATGAAGCAGGATTTGGCCGCGAAGTCTGCCACACAGCGGAAGTTTGACCTCCTCAATGTCACTGTCGAGGATAAAGAGACAGATTTCGGCACGCAGTTTGTGATCGTGGATTTGAACGTGTTGAACGTGTTCTTCGCGACCACCAAATGTGAGCAGTGCGGAATGGCCGCGCCCTTTCACAAGCTGGTGCTTTGAAAACGTCCCCGCGTCCCCTAAAAAGCCCTTCTGAGGGCTAACCAACTGTTGTATATGGGGCTGCTTTCCCTACCCCGTGTCTCTCCCTTAGTATGAAATTCAAACCAAAGGCATTCCACCCATCTAAAGCTTCAATGTTGTTAGTTATGCATACCCAAATTTCAAAGTCGATTTTCTCAGCTTTGGTTTTTTCAGCCT
This sequence comes from Ixodes ricinus, assembly GCA_037355805.1. NCBI lineage: Eukaryota > Metazoa > Arthropoda > Arachnida > Ixodida > Ixodidae > Ixodes > Ixodes ricinus. The sequence goes on from JAZHYW010065491.1 coordinate 42,035, forward strand.
CTTCTCCGGCCAGGAAGGCTTTTGATTCACTTGCGCTCAACCGATTTTCATAAACTTGGTACTATTTTCTTTGGAATGAACTAGACTGCAAGCTAAAGCTATTTTTATTATGATATTTTGTGGTATATAAAACTGGCATTTCATTATTAGACATTGTTATAGCCGCTATTGTATGTCTTCTATTCACTTTAATTTTTTTACATGATTATATGGTGCTAAAGAAATAAAAATAGCTTTAGCTTGTATGGCATTTCTTTAGGAAGCAATTGATACCTTTTTTCATTAAAATTTTAATAGGAAGGTATTTTAAAATTTTTCCTGAAATTAGCTAATTAATATTTTATTTTGTTAATAACTTTTGACAAAGAAGAGATATCTGAAATCTGATTGCAGTTATGAAATCAGCACAATAAACTGCATGCCTGTGCAAAAAATCATTGAAATAGACCAATAAACAAAAAATATTTTTTGAGAACCCACTTCCTCCCTTAAGGCCAGAAGTACGGGTTGAAGGGATAGTGCAACCGGCTTCGGGCGACGGGAGAGCTTGCCCTTAGATGAGAGAGGTGATGAGACAGGGTGGTTGTCGTTCTGCCACCGCGACCCATCCTTGTGATAGCGGTACCCTCTGATGCCTTCTTTTTGTCTCCTTCCAATTACTACGCAATTACAGCTTTAGAAAAAGCAGAGATGTGGCCCCGGCAGCCTTTAGTTTGATGTCGAATTCGTGAAAGCTTCAAGGCCTCTACATCCACACATCCTCCCAAGATTTGTTGACTGCATTAGGCCACCACCGAGCATTGTCATCGTCCGATCGCATTTCTACGCCACAAAGAACCATTGCATGACGCCTGAAGAGAATATTTATGTACCCATAGAAAATAACAAGATGTATGTTTATCGTTTAGAAAAATGTGACCTCAAATAGTATCGGCAACTTCAAAAAAGGTCCATGCTAAAACAAGTTGCACCGTGGAAGTCTCCCAAGTGACTGGGTAGCGGAGTAGATTAAAAAAACGAAATAAAACAATCTTGGGTAGTGGCAAGGAAATTTGGTCACTTCAGCGATATAAAAAGAAACCAAAACTGAAACACTAATATAAGGCAGTTAACACAAAAGAGCCAGTGAAACCCGCTATTTGGCTTCATGGTCGTGGCTTTTCGAGTATGCTGCACACAACTAATAACGTAATAGCTTTTTTCATTGACAGTCAACTTGTTATTCCTACCTAGGGTCGTCTCCACTTTGCGTGTGCCTTTTAAAGGGGCAGTGCAATGAGTTTAATGTTAGAAAGAATTGGCAGCTTGCATTTTTTATATTATTTATGCAAGCCCAAGTGATCAAAAACGCGTCACCTTTCCCCGAAAAACTGCTATTCTGCTGCGTAATCGCAAAGCAAAAAATGAATTATTTGCCGATCTCCAGCCGCCTGTGGCAGTTACGGGAACTAAAATGACAGCGTCTCTGGAAGATACGCGGAAGTGAGCAAAACCTGTCCCCCTCCGCTGCTACACTCGCCGTCAGCTCCGTGGCGAACCGTCCTTTGTGTCGATCGCTCGCCGCGACCTTCGACGATGCTAATCTTTAAAAGTCGACAATCGCGGAGGAAGCGGCTGGGGTCTCTGAAGAGAGGACCCAAGGGAAACCACGTGGACCCCCAGAGTACGTCACTCGAAAGTCGACGTGGAGAGTTGAGAGGCACTTTAACCTTCGATTTGTTTCATTTTTTTAAAAATAAGAACTAGCGCTCGCAAGAAAATACGGTTTTCTGTTCTTCGTTCTCATAGGTGACGCAGATTAATTTCCGCAGTTAATTGTCCTAAGTCTAAAAATCGTTGCACCGCCCCGCTTTAAACGGATGCTGAAACCAAAATCTGGATTCCACAAAACACGGCGGCAAAAGTGTGCAACGGGATGCTACAACCACCAAAACATCACTCATACAGCGATTATCTCGAACGGATGACAGTATCTTTATAAAAACGGAGGCGCATTTGACAGATATGTTTACGTCTTGTTTTTCCGAGAAGGAGAGGGAGCGGCCTTGCGTCTTCTCCGCCTCACCGCCTCGAGGGTGCGAAGCGGAGAGAGGAGAAAACGAGATATCTTTACGTCACGTGCCTCATCAGCCCCATTCAATTTCGACCGCTTTTTCCAAAGATACGGCCGTCCATTCAAGATATCGCCTTACAAGTAGTGTGGTAGGGACTGTAGCGTCCCGCCTACATCTCCTGCATATTTTTTAAATCCAAATTTCGGTTCACCCTTTCTTTAATGCGCTGAATTGCCTTTTACCTTCAAAGATGGTCAGCAGAGCGTCGGGTTCAGGCGAGCTTTCTTCAGACCGAAACCCATACATACATTGTTTTCATAAGCGCACAGGAACACATTCAAAACAGAAAGCGGGGTACTCAGCTCAAACTTGTCTGTTTTTATAGCGGGAACCAATCCCGCTGAACTCTCGGTGTGGGGGAAAGGCCAGTAGGTGGGGAGAACAACTGCGACTGAGCGCAGTTCGTGCAAGCGGACGGCTACACATGAGTACGGCATCGTGCAACAGTGCGGGTCGGTTGCTTTGGCGCCACGGGAATTCTGCAAACCCCTGAAAAATCAAAGGACAGTCAACACGTCAGGCGATTGAGTCAATAGCACGACCAGTCAACATATAAAAGCAAGCGCAATACGGCGGTAAAACGACGATGGCTCAAAAAGTCAGTAAAGCAGCCTACAAGGGAAGTCGCGGCCAGCACGCGACGGGGTTCCCTACCCGGAACTTTTGCGACGTCAGGCTGACGGGCTTCCTCCTCTCTCCGCTTTGTCTGCTTCGGAGGGGCGTGGCTTCAGCGCTAAAGCGCTTTTCCGTTTAATCTGCGCATAAAATGACCAAACCAATTTGATATTCGTGATGTCTGAGGTCTCAATTAACCAGGCTCGGGTGTTTTTTCTCATATTTAAATCCACTTCAACTTCCCTTTTAAAACCACGCTCATGCCATAAAACAAAAAACAAAAAAACAAAAATTTGTCGAACATATGTTAGGGAAAGGGCAAGGGACCTTGGGACAAAAAGCCATGAACTTTCTTTTAAAGGGACACTGACACCCCCCAAAAAATTGTTTTTCATTTTTTGCCAGGCGCTTTATTATGGTGTCGGAGGACTACCCAATTAATATTTTGCAACAGAGTAGCGTATTTTTTTAATAAATCCAAAAGACGCAACTGCTCGAAACCGAAACCGAAACCCGCGCACGGAGGTCGGAGAAGTGGAGAGAAGAGAGTGAGTGGCGGAAGTCACGTGGCTACACCCGACCGTGCGCTTTTTTTTTCTTTTTTTCTCCTCTTTGCGTAGCAGACGACATGCGGCGTAGCGGGAACTGTTTGCTTGCGATTCTTTTGCAGTTATGTTTGTTCCGCTCGCTGTACTGTACTCCAAGATGAGTTGTTTTGTACATTGAGGAGTTGGAGATGAGTAGTGAGTGCCCGTGGTGAATTTCCATGATCGGCTCCGAAAAGAATACACCCAAGATGTTGCGTGAAGAGCTGGCTCACATGTCCTGCGTCCGAAAAAAGTGGCATTGTGCGACAGAGTTTCCGAAAGATCAACGGGATCGGGACCAATGGCTGGCTGCAATTCCTGTAGAACATTTACGGGCACCTCGGAAAGCGGACGCTACCTGATTTATATGCTCCTTGCATTTTGTGGAAAGTGATTACATTGAGTTCGCAGGTGTCAAAAAGGAAATCCCATACCATTTAATTCAGCGACGTTTCGTCCACAACATTTGTTTGTTATTTTTTTGTTTGTTTCTTCAGTGATAATTGTAAAAAAAAAGATGTAAACATCAAAAAATGTTTAAAAAGAAAAAAAGACGCTTTTACTGGGGATTGAACCCGGTCCTGCCGCGTGTGAAGCGGACGTCTTTCCGCTGAGCTACTGGGGGACCTCGTTACTGGAGGATCTCTTTCCTTAGTAATAATTCAGCCGGTAAACTGTAAGTTGGAAAGTTTGCTGCCGATTTTCCTTCAGCAAAAGCACTCCCGGGTCGAAGTCGGGAAGCACCACGCATTGGCGACATTCGCACCTAGTAAAGAAATCGTACGCGTGCATATTCAACTCGAAGTAGACACGTCGTGCTTGACGTTTGCGCGAGCGATGTCTTCAGCCACGAGAAGGGAGCGACGGCTCGGCGACGTCTTCGTGCAAATCGGCTTGGTGGTCGGGCGTGTCGTACGGGATGAATACCAATTCTTTTGATCAGTCCCAAATTTCTCTTTTAAAGGCAGACAGAATTCGCCGGTACCGCGAACGACAGTTCTGAAGTAGAGGTCCCACGCCCGTCGTCCGCTGCCATCGCCGTCCCCGCGAGTCCCACGATACGCGAAACGACGCACGCACAGAATGCTTCCGGTTCTCTGTGGAACTTTTTTTTTTCAATCAACGTATTTGTAGCTTTTTAGAAGCCACAAAAAATGGGTTTAATATTTTTTTCTATTTTTAATATTGAGTGTGTGCCTTCAGTGACCCACGACTTTGATTAAATTTGGTGGTCGCGTCGATACCTTAGAAAACGGCCCGTGACCACGGAAAAGAGAGTGAGCGAGACTCGAACCGGCCAGTTCTTGATCAGTAGAGTAGATTGTTGGGCTAGTTGGTTTTGGGACTTGGAAAACATCTTAGCGCTCAAAAACAAGGACAAGTAGAAGAGAAACAGACACCACAGTGCGCTACTAACAACTGATTTTATTTCATGAAACGACACTTATATATACCTTCGGTATTTCTGATTTTGCACCATCATGAGCCACCCCAATGCCAGGCCGCATCATTGAGGAACGCACGTTCCTTGTCAAGTAAATCAATTGAGGATTCCTTTGTCGTGCCAAGAATCCACCCGAGGAAGTCAAGAGGCTATTTGGAGGTTTTGAGCCATCAGCTGGGCACAGCGCAAGGTTGATGAAGATCCTGCGAGCTGAATGGCAGAGGCAGGCACGCGTCTACAGGGACCTGCTGAGGGCTGTTCTGTGCGACTCTAACCAAGGAAATCGGGACAACCACAATCTGCGGGAGTTCTTCAACATCGTGGAACGCAACACAGAATTCCTTTGGAGGCTGACACTACAGAAGCTCAGGGCCAGTCTTCCGAAGAGGCAACCGGTGGCCCGTGGGAACGTCCAATCTGTGAGTCAAGTGCCCATCCCGGATGATGTAAGACGAGTTCTCGGTTTTGGTCCGAAATTCGCCGTTGAACCAAAGTTGAGTCCACCAGAGCTTATAGGACTTGTTCGTAAAGTTTCGAGATTTGCTCCAGAAGGCGAGATAGAAAGGTGTATTTCCGAGGGAGTGGACGTGATTGTTCGAAACAAACCAGCGGCCGCGTCTCAAAGTCAGGTTAAAAAAGTGGTGTCGTTTTTAAAAGAACACCGGCTTTCGCTCCTTCCAGCTGACAAGGAGGGAGGATTCGTAGTTTTAACGGAAGCGGAATTTGGGAGCAAAGCCCTTGAGGCGATCTCATCAGTGTTTAATCGCCGGGATGATGTGTCTCTAAAAAAGCTGAGATTAGAGGCAGTGAGACGATGCAAAATGTTGAACCTTCATCAGCTAGCTCAGAGCATCAATAAGAATAAAGATGGGTGCTTGCAAATTATGTTTAGCGCCAAGACTCACAAAGAGCAATGTCCCCTGAGGGTCATAGTATCAGAGATGGGCTCATGGCAGAAGCCGGTCGCGCTTTTTCTCCAGGACAAATTGGAAGTTTTAGGTTTTAACGATCCATTTTTGGTGAGAAATTCTGACGATATTTTAGATTTTTTAAAAGATAACTCCGACAAGGGATTTTCAGCCTGTTCATTTGACATCAAAGATTTGTATTATTCTTTGCCGCACGACAAGTTACTAACATCCGTGGAACATTGTATCGATCGCTTTGGTACAGTGGCCTTCCAGAATCAAATCGGCATGACGGAAGAGAGTTTCATTGAAATGCTCTCGTTTTATCTTAAATCGACGTTTGTGGAATGGAATGACGGGGTCTATATACAAAAACAAGGGGTATGCATTGGCTCATGCTTGGCACCCATCCTCAGTAACATATTTTTAGCCCATCAGGACAAAGTTCTTTTTGAGCACTTTAATGAAGGCAACGATTTTAATGAAATCAAAGTTTTTAGATTTGTGGATGATTTTTTAGTTCTGTTCAACCATGGGCCTGCAGGAGTCCAGTCGAGAGTGGATAACCTCTTTACTGTTTTTAAGAACGTCTTACACCCCCTCATACTAACCCAGGAACTACCGGTAGATGATGTGTTGCAGTTCCTTGATATCAGACTCACCTTTTCTGAACGACATGTGTGTTGGATGTACCACCCTAGAGCCCAAAAACCACTGTTGCCGTACAATTCAGCTCATACGAAACTGGTAAAAAGGAGCATTGCCAATATGTGCGTATTGAACGCCCTCAAAAAATCGTGCCACCATGTGATGTCAGAAGGCCTGAGCACGCAGTATAGGCGGTTGTTGGCAGCTGGCTTCCCGAAGAATGTAGTGGTGTCAGTGGCAGAGATCGTATTAAAAAGATTACGTAATGAGGATTGCCCTCGCCCAACGGTTCTCAGAGATAAACAAAAGGTCGCGGTGATACCGTACATTCACAAAACGGCGCATGGCCTGAAAAAGGTGGCCAATAGATCGAACGTAAAAGTGGTATTTTCCGCACCAAACAAACTTAGTAGATTATGTAGGATGACAGATCCGTTTCGTAAGGCTCCTTCTGGCTGTGCGGTGAAACACAGGGATCCCTTCGTTGAATGTGCGGAGGAAGTAGTGTACCAGATCCCCCTATCATGCGGAAACAAGTATATAGGGCAGACCGGTAGGTGTGTTAATGATAGGCTAAGGGAACACAAACTTAAAGTAGGAAACTATCGGGACGGGCATCTGTCTGATCATTGTCAAAACTGCAAGTGTGTGCCGTTGTTTTCCAAGTGCAAGATCCTGGCGAGGCACAAGGAAAAAACTGTGAGGGAAATAGTCGAGGCACACGAGATTAAGAAGGGTGGGGCAGCATGTGTCAGCGTGGCCTCAATTGATTTACTTGACAAGGAACGTGCGTTCCTCAATGACGCGGCCTGGCATCGGGGTGGCTCATGATGGGGCAAAATCAGAAATACCGAAGGTATATAAGTGTCGTTTCATGAAATAAAATCAGTTGTTAGTAGCGCACTGTGGTGTCTGTTTCTCTTCTACTTGTCCTTGTTTTTGAGCGCTAAGATGTTTTCCAAGTTCTTGATCGGCGGTTTTCGGGCGGAAAGAAACCGAATTCGAGTCGCAAATTGTGTTCTGGGTGGGTGGTCTCTCATATGTCATGTACAACTAAAAACCTCGGCGAGCATAAACACCCTGTCAGTGTCCCTTTAAAAAAACCCTAAAAAGAAAAAAAAAAAGTTTTTTTAAACAGTCTGTTTGAGACACGTGTGTCAAAAAAGTAATATTAAGTGGAAAAATTTTTTTAAGAGCATTATTAACGGCGCGAGACGAAATTTAGTTGGTAGTCACCTCCTTTCCACTTGTTTTCTATCGGCATTTCGGGCGTGTGGAGGTGAGGTGGATCGGTTTGGCCATCACGTTGAGGTGGAGAGAGTGTGTGACCATTCCGTAACGTGGCGGATTTCGCACAGAATTTAAAATAAATCTCGCACGGCAGCACCGACTAGCTAGCAAACAAAAACAAAACAAAAAGCACAGTGACATTAGGTTTATAGGGATAGGTTTATCAGAGATCCACGAGCCGCACTTGGGCCTCCAAAGAGTCACAGGAGGCTCGCGCGACGCGGTTTTGGTTACCACTGGTCTATATCAATGGTCGATTCATCTAAAATTGCTCCGTAAGGCCTACGGGCCTTAAGGGTGTTGAAATAAACCAAGCGAAGAAAATGAAGCTCTTTGAAATGTCCAATGTCGAGGTGCCTCTAGGTAACCGCCGGCTTAGCACCTGACATTGTACAGTGCGGAAGTCGCGACTCACCTCGCCTTCGTCTTCCTCCGAACAGCCGACGAGGAACGGGACTCGGACGAGGACGAGGCCAGGACGCAGCTGAAGCTGATGCACACCTTCGTCTGCGGAGTCTGTGACTACGCCAGCCAGAACGAGAACATCATGATGCGCCACCGCAGGGACCACGCCGGGGTGAGGCCCCTGCAGTGCCACGTGTGCCACAGAGAGTTCTCGGAGTCCTCCCTGCTCAACGCACACGTGTGGACCCACGCCACCACCCGGCCCTACCAGTGCGACCAGTGTCACCTACGTTTCCGGAACAAGGGGCACCTCAGGGACCATGTCCGGACGCACACCGGGGAGCGGCCGTTTGCCTGCGGCTTCTGCGGCGAGAAGTTCCGCCGGAAGACCACCCTGGCCAGTCACACGTTGAGGCACACGGGGGAGAAGCCGTTTGCCTGCCACCTGTGCCCGGAGACGTTCGTGCGCAATAGCGCGCTGCAGAACCACCTTGAGACGCACGAGAGCAAGTAGTGGTTCGAGCGTCTGCGATGTCTGGCGGCATGGTGGAGTTTTTTTTCTATTTTTTCTTTCATACTTTTTTTTTTGTGCCGTCTGCGTTTTTGAAGTTCGTACCAGGGCTGGTGCAAGGACACGGTGTCACACTGTGCGCGGTCGCCGCGACGGCTTGGAACGGAAGATGTGGCAGTAGAATTCATCCAAGGCGGTAAGCTGTTAGAAACTTTTACCTTTCTAGAGGTGGAGGACTTTGCACCCTTTTATTGTAAGGATCATTGAGTCGAACCCGGATATATTGAATTCAAAGGGAATTGTAAAATAGTTTATCAATAATTGGAAATACAAAAATATGTTAAATTAAGCTAATGTTGAAATTGCCTGGCATTTCTATAATACCGAAGGTTGCGACAAACGGGAATTTACCAAATAAAGCATCCAAGAGCTGCTAAATACAGTAGAGCATAGTTGGCGGAGACTTCAAACACTGCCGCGCTTACACGCACACTTGGCTAGTACCTCCACACAGCATAACCAACAAAAAAATAAAAAAAATAAAGAAAAACGAGACATTAAAAAAAGCTTTCAGCCTTTCCACTTTGGGGAAGAAGGAAGACCAGTGAAGTTGTACTGTTGTGGGAATGAAGTAATGGTCGGCCGCAAGTCGGCAAGCCAGAGTGGATAGGGTACCGCCTTCCATGAGCGACGGTGACAACCGGCAGGCCGGTTGTTTGGTTGCTGCCGTTGCTCATAGATGGCGGTAGCTGTCCAGAGTTTAGTGTCATCATTTTTTTTGCTGGCAGACACGATAATGGGGAAACAAGCCCTTAACAGCTTCACTGTAAAATCTCTATCCATTGAAAAAGTTAAGCGAGCAACAAAAAGAAAACTCACTAAATTCAGACAACAAAAAAAAGAAAGGCAAAAAAAAGGGCAAAGCAGTATGGCTAAAGTAGAAGGTAAACAAAGAAAAAAAAGCTCACTAAATTCAAGCAGCAACAAAAAAAAAAAAAGAAAGGCAAAGCAATAACGGCACAAGAAAAAGGTAAACAAATATAAGACATTCAAAGTGTGATTCCACAACCATTGTTGTCGACACACTCGACTTGCAGAAGACTTTTTTTTTTTGTTCGCTTATTTTATTTTGGGGCTTGGGAGTCTCGCGCAGCATCAGCAGTGTTCGGGGAAAGGGTGCAGGCTACCGTTGAGACAGTGGGCACTCCCTGCTCTCAGAATGCCTGCACGCGTGCCCTATCCCCTTCCCCTTGGTTTTGCCATTCTCCGCTTACAACTGCTCTTCCATTGCCTTGCCTATCTTCCAGCATGTATGCTGGCTTGGTGGTCTGCCAGCCATGCCATACACGCTGTGCTCACCGCCTGCGCAATCGGATCGCGAGAAAAGCAACATCTATATCGAGCTATATGAAGTGTCCCCGCCATAAAAGCTCATAAAAATTTGATGAAAAAAAAAAAAAACTGTAAAAAACGTTTTTATAGTATTACATGTGATTTTCAAGGGGATGGTTGGACTGTTAGTTATAAACAATAATTCGAAATACCCGAGTGTGATATGACCGGGCTCGACTGTATTTTGTTATGGAAGTGTCTAGCAGGCCTGGCTTGGAAAGATGTGGTGTAATTATCTTCACCTTTTGCAAGCTTGTTATCCCGTTACCTTTATAAATTCAAAGCTTCATCGAAGTACACATTTGCTCCCAAAGCACTCCAGTCCGTAAAATTCACTGAAGTGCTATTCAGACCAGCTTTACTTTTCTTAGTTGTCATTTGAGTACATTTGCTTGGGTTCAATCTGCTTTTATCGTGTTTTGTTTGTGAGCATTGGCCCAGTTTCTGCAGTGAAAACAACAAACCATTAATATAGTGTTTTTTTCAAAATCATCTCACTCAGTACGAAAAAATCTGAGGCAGAACTACTTTCATTAATATTTATATTGCTTCTTCTGATTGGGATGCAGTCTGGTTTGATAAAGTGGAGTAAAGCCAATTGTGACTCACCGTCAAAGTTGTGACTAATTTCGCTTTTCTTGAAAACTCGAAACCATTAGCAGCTTGGAGGCAATTCGGAAACATCATTTTAAAAATGATATTAATGAGTAACCTGTTGTATTGTATTGTTCTGCTATGATGACTAGATGGCTGTTAATATAACTTGAAAGTTCATTTTTACAATTGTTTTGATTTCTGTTTTATAATGAACCCTGCAGATTGTCCTCATATACAAAACTGGCATATCTGAGCAAAGCTTGTCTGCACCTGTCTGTTAGTGTGCTGATCAGCTTTTGAAAAGCAATAAAATCCATCCTAATGGCTTGTTTTTTTAAATTTAAATAAATAAAGGTCAGAACCAAGTTTATTGAATTTCAACGGGCAACCTTCTATTTTTATACTGTGTGATAGAGCTTGTGGTCGAACTTGCTTGCTATGTGGTCGAACATGGCATATGAAGCAATGAAGTCCCTTGGTCTCATAACACGCATTTCGAAGGAGTTCACTAATCCTAGCTGTTATTTGTCACTCTTTCGGGCTATCGTGCGCTCTCGTCTAGAGTACTGTTCAGTGGTGTGGAACTCTGTTCCTCACTACTTGTCACTTTCTTTGGAGCGAGTACAGATGAGATTTGTTCGAATCTATTACGATCGTTACCTTTTCAGAAGAGTATATTACTTCGTACGATAGAATACTTCACCACATTGGGTTAAGCAAACTGAGCGATAGAAGAACACTCCTCGATCTGTGCTTTCTCCACAAACTTGTCCATGGTGTTGTTGACTGTGCCGATTTACTATATTCAATCAGTTTTCATGTCCCCACACGATGTCGTTCCTCGCCACTATTTTATCCTGCAGTTAATCCCAAAAGTCCTGTCCAGAGAGCACAACTTGTATACAACTCACTTGAGGCACCCGGTCTGGAGCATCTTTGATGGTTATGATACTTTTGCCCGAGCTGTGAAAAATTTGTCCAAAGCCTGAGTGTACTTCTTTGTGCTGTAGAGTCATGTATTACACAGTCATGTATAATATTTGTTAATTTCTTCTTTTTCCTTTTTTTCTTCTTCTTTCTTTTCTTCTTCGCTTTTTTTACCTATTTTCACATACTTTCTTTGCTTCGTTTCCTTTTGTGCACCACGCTGAAGGCGTCAAGTGCTGTTTGTGGGCACGTATCAAATAAATAAATAAATAAAAATAAATATAACAAGCAGGACTTGGGTTTTCTTGGAAGCTTTTCTGTTACTCCTTTAATGCTTATAATTAGGGTTCACCAATGCTCTCCTGGAAACTGTTGCTTTTCGTGTTTTGAAACTTGAGTCTTGGTGATATACGTGATAAACTGGTTAACTTGCAAGATTAACTTGGTTGCTTGTAATCTTTTGTAATTTTTATTGGTTAATAATGATGCAAAGTGCAAAACTTCCCTCTTGTGTGGATGTTCCAGACGGCTCAGCTTTTCTACTCGTTGGACGATCGAAAATGATGTAACCAAAGCTTAAAGGGCGGGGCCCTGCGATCATATTTAAGCGTCTACCTTTTTTGCGTTTTCCACGTCTCTTGGGGTTCGGGCAAGCCAGCGGGAATGGAGAGAGTAACTAAATATCAGTGCGGTCAGTACTTTTAGCTGGCCGACGCTAGGAAACGCCCCCCACCTACAGGGACGACCCGCATTGCCGAAAGCGCGCGAAATGTGAAGTCTTTGGTCCTGGGCTTAATACAGGTCAGAGCTGCAGGACAAAGCTTCTTTTAGGCTCGGAAATACAAAATTTAAGCTGGCGCGAGCCGCTTCAATTATTTATAAAAGTAGTTTTTGTTCTGTATCTTAGA
>JAZHYW010065492.1:0-32364 GCA_037355805.1 Ixodes ricinus
TTACGTATTGGCTGGATAATACTTAGTTATTTGTCCCTTTGCATGATCGCATTTCGGGTCTCGAAAGCGTTTACCGACATTAGCATTTTTGAACTAAATAGACATCGAATGCCGCCGTCCTGCTTTTTTAGAAGAGGTATATGCGCACAACGGTATTTTTGATTGTAACACCAATTTTCATTGCGACCAATTGGCTATTAGCTGTTGCGAGGGGCACACTTTTTACGTCAATTTAAGCCTAAAAGTGTCAGCCGCCTTTAACGCCTGAACGGCGTCACAAAAGTCACGTCAATATTGGCGTGACTTTTGTAATGCAGATATCTGCGTGACATGTAACGCCGCGAGTAGCCGTTAAAAAAGTGGCACCTTTTCACGCCGAAATAGCCGTTACCGAACTAAAATTGCAGCGCCTAAACGGCGCCACAAAAGTCACGGCAATATTGCCGTGACTGTTGTAAGCCAATATCGGCGTGACATGTAACGCCGCGAGTAGCCGTGAAAAAAGAGGCACTTTTCACGCCAAAATAGCCGTTACCGGACTAAGAGTGCACCGCCATTCGCTTCCTAAAACACAGTCGTTTCAAAGGATATCGCTATACTCGCCGATATCCTTTGAATCAAATATTCGAAGGATGTCGGTACAAGCCCAAACTACCTATAGATAAGTGCAATCCACATATAACAATAATGAGAAAGCCTAAAACTTCAATCGTTTTAAACGGTTATCGTTGTATCTGAACTAGAAACTTATCGTTTCTAGTCTAGAAACTGATCGTTATAAGCGGTACATCGTTATAAGTGGATTGCAGGTGGATTGCACTGGTATTGTTATAAGTGGATTCCGTTTCACTTGTGTGAGCTTAGCAGAAGCTACAAGAGCGAGCTCCCGGCTGTCAGCGTCCCTGCCGAGCAACCGTGTAGTGCAAGGGTACAATGTGCTCCGTGGCTTCGGCGTCGCTCAAAGTGAAACGACCAATAGGGAGAGGATTAGACGAGAGCCGGAGCGTCGGTACACCGAGCTCTGGTTGGAATGATTAGCGGGTAGACAGAAAGCTAGCCGCCTCTATCTCTACTCATTGTTCGAGGGCGTTCAAACGCCAGCGTTCTGGTTAGAAATGGAAGTAGAAGAAACAAAGGCTGTTAGGTTTGTGTGTAGAGCCACTAATCATCCCAACTGGAGCTCGGTGCTCTCGTGTCGCCGCAGGCTCTGATCTCCTCCTCTGCCCCAGTTTTTACTCCCTATAGGAACTTTAGTTTTTACGTCTAAACAAAAATAAGGGACATCCTGCGTTGCCCAGGGGCGCTGCGAAAAGCGACTTGTTTACAATGTAATACACAGTTGCCCGTCTCAAACTGTCACGCGTGTAGAAGCGTGCCTGTTCTGGGACGGAACGCAATCACGGAGAAAATAGAAAAAGAAACAGCAAAATCTCCAACGACACCGTATAGCACAGGTCAAAGCTAAGGCGCTAAGAGCGTGAGCCAAGAAACGTCGTTTCACGCGTTAAGAGAGAGAAAAACGTTAGTTTTTAAGTTTTTCTCTGTCTTAACGCCCACGAGGGTCGTGGGCGTTTCATGCGTTAGAGAGAGAAAAAACGATAGTTTTTCAGTTTTTCCCGTCTTAACGCCCACGAGACTCTCTCACGAGGGTCGTGAGGTCACGTGACGTCACCGGGGTCACGTGACTTCACGGTGGTCACGTGATGTCACCGGGGTCACGCGACCTCACGGGGGTTACGTGACCTCACGGAGGTCACGTGACGTCACAGGGTCCCGTGACCTCACGAAGTCATGACGTCACCGGGGTCACGTGATTTCACGGGGGTCACGTGACCTCACGACGGCGACGCCGCTCAAGCCGGAAACGGGCGCCTAAGAGCTGCGCTCTAAAAACAGGAGTACGTCACGTCACGTGTCCCCACCTACCACTCACCCTCCTTCCGCAGAACTTCGGCACATCCTCCTACTTCCTACGTTGCTCTCCCCACTACCAACACCTTCCTCTCGGAGAACACTAGGAGGGGAGGATAAGTCGCAAACAGGAGGCATGGGGGAAGCCGGTCCATTTTTTTTCTCGTGTCCGCTGGCAAAATACAAAATAAAAAAGGGGGTAGTCTGCCTTACGACACCTGCGGGGCGCTGCAGACAAGGTGCCTCTCCTCGCCTACCCCTCCACTCGTCCTCCCTCTTTCACGGCGACCGAGCGGTCTTATTGTCTGGGCGTGGAAGGCTACCGCTACGTCATCAATTGCATTCTCAGCATCCGATCGGTGGTCTTTATTCCGAACCGTTCCCATCACAGTGGAAACCCTGTCACGCGCCGCTCCCCGCGGATTGACGGGGGTTGGCGAGGGCCGAGGAGACGTCCGGAAGTGAAGAGGAGGAGGCAACTCCCCGCGGGGTCCTCTGAGGACGTCCGTTCGTTCCGGCTGATGTCCTCGAAACAGAAGCTGCCCCCTCCCGCCACCTGTACTCCGGAAATTGGTGCGGCCGGGCTCAAATGGCTGTGGCCCTCGAGTGTCCAATCGGGACAATGGCGACAGCCCGTGGAATGGATTAGGGGTCAACGGGGGAAAGGAAAACAGAAAGCACAGACAGACAGACAGCACTGAGGAGCCTGTGGGTCTCTCTCGCGATCGGGTGGCCGGTCTTCAACTGATTACTTGTCCACTCTTTCCTCGTTTATTCGTTCACGCGTCAAGCGGCAGGATCGCTAACGCTGTTGCCTTCACGCAGGACTTGACACGGAGGGAATTGCCCTGGACGTATAATGTGAGCGGTGCAATTGCACAGGCTCGCTTTCTGCCCAATGTGTCACACGTAAAAACGTTTTAAAAAAGGGGAAAAATGCTTCGACTGATCGGCTATCCATCTTGCCAACGTAGAAAATGCCCGACGAGCTCTAATAATTGCAAGCCCACCTAAAAGGAAAAGAAAAAAAAAGCTTGACGACTTGGAGTTACATAATATGTAACAATGGTGATGCATTTGTATTGCATTTCGCTTTTCTCCTTTGTTTTCTTTAACTATGGCAACCGCCGTGTGTGTACGTCTGTCTTTTTTATCACTTGACCATATTGTGCATGTATAGTTGTTCTAGAAAATCCACCTCCCCCTTTTATGTAATGCCTCATGGGGCGTTTAGGGTAAATAAAATGAAGAAATAAAAAAAAGGTGTTAGGTAATTACGTTGCACGTATCTTTAGAAAGCAGGGAATACAAACGCTGCGCCTCTATTTCGTTTCCACGCCGCGTCTCTTCACTGCCGCGTCCATCGAAGAAAAGGGAATCTGCGAGACCGGAAATACGTGCAGCCACCAGCACCGCCATATTCACGGACCGGTTTCACTTTCTTCACGAGCCCGACGCGCTGTCGCGGAGGGGTGGGTGGCCCACAGACACGCCGCCGCACCACCCCACGCCGTGAAAGAAACGCTCTGTTTGCCGAGAAGCTGCAATTCCCCAGGGTCATGCCAAGCGCGTGACCCGAGCTGAACCCCCCCTCCCTCCCCTCTTTCTCCGTGTCCTCTTCTTCCAAATGGCATATTAAACGAGAAATGAAAAACAAAAAAGGGAAAGAAGACGACATCAAACGAGCGAATAAAGGTCTTATCTCTTCTCCAAAGTCCGGCACTGAATGGGCATTATGCTCTCCAATGCCGGATCGGAGGTTTGACTCCTATCCTTTTATTTCTCTATCCCCTCGACGTCGTGAAAGGGTTCCAAAGGGGGCGTGCCAACTGCTTATCAAAAGAGCAGCGGAGGAGCTGAGTGGTGCCAAAGCTCCCCTGGCGCGACAGAGCGAGTTATCTGGTTTTCTTTTTCAAGATTGTTTAACTCCTTTTTTTATTTTTCCTTTTTCTTACCCGCGCTCCGCTGATGGGAGAAAGCGCATTAGGAGAGTAGATTTGCTCTTCGAGAGGGAGCATCGCTTCGGGGCGGCGGCGAACTGAGCGAGGATGGTGGGAAATTTAGAGGGCGCCCTTCGCGGAGGGAGGGAGATGTTAGCGGGTCGTTTCCCTCAAAGATGAGCCGAGTGCGGTGCGAGAGAGCAAACGGTCCCGAAAGAATTTCGCAAGCTCCACATAGATGCAGTCAATGTCGATACACTGTATACCGCTGACGCAGAGCGGTGTGTACGCAAGGGCTATGAACGCTACAGTCGAGGAGCTCCTCCCACCCCACTCTAGTAGAGCGAACGCTGGAGAGGAGGTCGTCTCCTCTCCAGCGCTTGCTCTGCTAGGTGGGGTGGGAGGAGCTTCACCTGGACTCATCACCTGTCACCGACGATACTCTGTTCACCCTTAGGCTGAGACTACAGCCAAACCTACAAGCGCGAGCTCAGCCCTCGCTCCTTGCTTTAGGATGCATGGGTATTTCTATAGCGCGGGTGCTCGTTCTGCGGAAGAACGCTTCAAAGCAGCGACCTCGAGCTCTCGTGCTCGTGGCATTGGGATGCAGTCGCAGCTGAAGGGTTAACGGAGTATATGGGGTGTGGCTTTGGCTGGTCTTACCGCTACACACGAGCAGTTGTACAGCTGAAGTGATAGATTAATGATAACCAACGAGCTCGCACATGTTCACGGAATAGAGATGTCGCGGGGTGGACCCCCCCCCCTACCCCCGACCACACACACATCTGCACACTAAACATTTGGTTGTACATTAGTCCCAGTGCTTAAAGTCTTCCGTAAGACGAGGGGGTCTCTACAAGAAGGTTGGGGGGGGGGGGGTTCTGATGAGATGTACGTAGATGCACATAAAATAAACCCCACCGCTGACTCTGCCCACGCTTACCTGCAACCCTCAAATTGGTAATCCCCAAATGTCACATCCCTGAAAACAAGCTATTTTATTGCAAGATATGATTTTGATTTCACTAACGCTGGCTGTGGAGGAGGGTTTCAGACCGTCCGTTAAAATCAATGGGGGCCTGAGACCCCCTGAGACCCCCCCAGACTTTAAGCCCTGAGTGCTCAAGTACGCCGATAATTGGACTCGTCATCGTTGTAAGCTACCTTCCGATTTCTCCGGGGTTCTTTTTTAACGTGAAATGTGCTACTTACTGCACAGCTAGAGCTCCCAGCAGTTTCCAGTAAAGCAGTTTCGTAATCGAAGGATGTCATACGACGCTCGGCTCGAAGTCACTGACACGAGTGCCAACCGAATGCTGACGCGGCATCCAACCTGCGCCTCGTGCTGCACTCTAGAAACTCTGGAGCGTCTGCTCTCCCTCAATGCAATCGGCGTTTGCGGGAGAGCAGACGCTCCAGGGTTCTTAGGGCGTAGCCACACCCGGCGACGGTCCTCGTTATTTCGAGTCACGACCTCGATGACTCTTTCGAGTCGCTATCGACTTTCGTCACTCGTGGGAACCAATCGTACTCAGCTTCCTGCTCACCGGCGTTTGTAACTCCGTTATTAAGTCAGTTAGGGCACAGCTTATCGCAACGTCGCCCCGTTTAGCTTCGATCGCTCTTCAACCGCGATTCATCGAGATCGCACTCTCAAAGAATCTGCGAGTTCACTTCCCCGCAGAACACAAAGACGGCCAATCACGGCGAACGACGGAAGGATCCCAGTGAATGATTAAGCGCAAGTTTGTCGGCACTTTTTGCAGGGGAGGCTGTGGGTGATGTCAGAACGCCGAGCTCCATTAGCTCTGATTGGAAGAAGAGTGGGTAGACCTCGAGGCAGCTTGCTTCGAGGTCTACTTATTGCTATCCTTCTATCAGAGCCAATCAGAGCTCGGCGCTCTGACTTCACCACACAACCCCTGCAAAGAAGGAACTCGCGCTCCGCATGAATACGATGAGAGCCCCAACAAAAGCGTCATGGGCAGAGACAATGGGCGAGTGAAACGTCATGGTCACTGCGCTGGAGGGGACGGCGGCAGAGACGTGCTCACACAGAGACGTCTATCGGGCAAATGCCGTTTATTGAGCGGCTGTCTCGAGGAAGCCTCGAAGGAAGCGAAAGACGATCGGTCCACAGTCACCGACAACTTCAGAAACCCAGGGCGTGAAGAGTCCAGCCAATTGGACGGAGGGCCGATAAGAACGAACCAATCACAAAGTAAGAGCACAATGAGCCACGCGTTTCTTAATATACGCGCCATACGGCGTGCAAGATCGTCTGCTACTCTTCTGTGCGCCCATGCCTGCGTTTCCCTTCAAACTCGTCCGCGTGCTCTTGTTTACCCCCGACCTCAAGCAATGACTCTGGGCGCATAGCTGTGTGCCTCGTCATCGCGCGTTCCCCGCGCGTTCTCATGGGTTGCCCTTTGATTGGCGTGATGAAGAATGATGATGATGATATAAAGAAAGACGGATAGAACACAAGCGACGGTGCGCTGAACTTGGCCATTCGCGGTGATCCTTCTGTCGTTCCCCACGATCGGCTGCAAAAAGACTGTCGCGCGTTTGTTTACGCAGCGGGACGTTAGTCAGCCCCAGAGGCACCGCTGTAAATGAGATATGTAGCCAGTGCAGGTACGACTGCTAACGGTCTTTAACGTGCATCACGCAGTGTGATACGCGACCGCATGCCGGTATATACGATGCTCAACCGGATAGAATCGACAATCGGGCAGGGGCAACACCACCTACAATAATCGAAGCCCGTGGCACTGAAATTTTGACGTCATCGCTGTGAGATCGAGCGAAGACGCAGGTTGGAGACGAGTGCTGCGTCAGTGATCGGCTGGGCCTCGCGTCCAATCAACGCGTCGAAGGATCCTCGGCATCGGACTCGGGTCCAATCGCCGAGTTGGAGCCATCCGACCTGATGGAGGAGGAGTGGGGCGTTCTTGAAGCCTTTAATTTTATAGCAGAAGCTGTTTATGGCTAGGGTTCCGTGGACTTTTCAAGCACGTCAACGAAAACTCGCACCGCCCTCTCTTTGTCGTCGTTCCAAGCGCTTGCGTGCCTAGTTTCCTTGCGCTTTCCCGGGGGGGGGGGGGGGTCCCGTCGCGCGTGTCTAGTTTCCTCCGGCTCCTCGGGGCGGCAATAGTTCGTATACCTTCGTTAAAAAGTCTGTGTCATGTCAGTGTCATGTGCTAAACAGCTTCGCTGGTCATCCACCTTCACAGAGTGGAATGGCTCGTGATTTTCTAAATGGTGTTGGCAGGGGTGGGGATTGAACCCAGGATACCTCGTTTGTGCAGCGCTAACTTTCGCTCCACGTGCTTCAAGTAGCGGTCGGTCACTGATCCCCCTTGGCAGCATTCGCGTTCCGGCAAGAAGGTAGACAGTCAGATTATCCGGTGTGCCCCGTCAACAGCACGGGCGGGTCACTTGGACGATCAGCCTTCCGCGATGTCTCGATCTCGGCCCCCACTTGCGGCGCCTCTTGGAACTTGAGAAGCAAACAGACGGCAGCGGGCGTCCCGCAGGAGGGTCCCCATCGATCGAGAGGACCGTCCCAAGGCCTCCGCCCGGCGGGAGCCCCGAGGCCGGTTGGCACCGGGCTGCGCCGTCGGCCCTGGCCCACGCGCTCTCTCTCACTCACCTTATACAAGTTTGGGGAAGGGGGGGGCACAGCGGTCCTCCGCGCCCACCCGGCCCACGCCCAGAGGACTCTCGGCGGCCCGTTTCTAAACGTCTACGGTGCCCGCTCGGCCAGCTCGGCTCCTAACAGATACTCTTCTCTCCCGGAAGTGATTTTTCTTCCGCCAGCTCTTCCGAGTTTCATCACCACTCCTGTCCGTTCCGAGCTGGATGAACACCGCACCGCCGTGTGCGTTCGCGCAATCGCTAATGTGTGATGCACGTTAAAGACCCGAGGAGGCATGCAGTGGTATACTGCGCTGCATGAATTTCTACATGCATCTACAGCGCATGAATGACGCATGAAATCGCCCACGATGTAAACTAACGTCCCGCCTAATACAAATCCAACACCCCCCCGAAAAAAAAAAGAAAGAAAACGTCCGGAAAGTGTGCGGATGTGTGTGGACGAGACAGACAGCGCACCGGCGACGGGCGGAGGAAGGGGGGGGGTAAAGAGGATAGGTTGAGCGGGAAACGAAATAAAAAACGCGTTTAGTTTTTCACGGGCGGGAGGGGAAAGGGGCTCTTTGTGGGATTTTGGAGGCTGACTTCGAGGGGAGAATACAACAAATCTGAGAAGCGTTAAAAGGCGACCGCACAACCTCGGTTTTCTGCAGAAGGTTAATCATCTGGCGCTGCCCTCTCCTAAGCGGCGAGAGAGCCAACTCTAGGCAAGGTAAAAGTGGAGAGGATATAAACGCTTTAAAAACGGGCCAGATTGAGCCGTCATTTCCGACCTTTTCTTGTCTAACCAAGATGGCGAGCCACTGAAGCGGGCGTTGACGAGCCTCCGGAAAGGCCTATGCTGAGGAGAAGGACGCAGTAGCACATAAAGCGGCAACTAATCTGTCCTGCTGTGGCAGTGATGAAGTGAAGCGAAGGGAATAAGAGGAAACAAAAACTGAAGGTCGGTTATGGCGGCGCCCATGGACAAAATTGCAAAGCGCGAAGTGGACATCGGCCTTTAGTGGCACCCGCTCCCGCGCAAGGTTTGCGAGTAGGGCGAGGAAGGTTGATCGCCTTCCCCTGATTGGTTACTGCGAAATCCGGCCTCGACCGGCTCTGAGAAAGTTGCCGTTGAAGTCACAGGCGACGTCACTTCCGGCTTCCGGACGCTCCCGCACGACCGTTTGTACCGGGCCATTTTTTGAGCTACCCTAATTGCATTTTTTGAGTACCAGGACTTCAGTCTTCACGGTACACGATATATTGTCACAGAAATGAGTTTCCAAGTATTATTATTCCACTATCGGTTGGGAACGTGGTTTACTACCCACTTTGTACCATTTCTGTCGTCACACTTCCTGTGTTGCCAGTGGAGCTCGGTTTGAAAAAATTGAATAACGAACTCGCTATTTTCTTTTACACAATATTTGAGGGACCGGTGTGTTGAGCCAATTTTGAGGTAAATCATCGACCAAAAAAATATCGCTGGAGTACTCCTTTAGCTCGCAGCGTTCCCAACCTCCATACAAGTTAAAGCGGCGCTGACACCCCAAATGTCGTATTTATTTTTTGTCTAAATCGATACGAGTTGTAGTAATAGACAGGCAAAAAACAACCACAACGCAAAAAAAGTTCCACACACGCGCCTTCTTATCTTTGGAGTTGTTCTATCCCCCTTTTCACCTCCTCGCTTTTTTTTCCTGTGACGTAATCGATTATTAAACTTTGAAGCTTTGCAAGCGATATTTCTATAATATTCAATAACGGAATTCATAAAACATGTTTTTTTACGCAATTGCGAACGCACCTACGACCCTACTTTTTGAAATACCGAAAATCGGAGGAGTCCGGAGTGATGGCGCCTCCTGGCTTTTTATCCTCCCTCGGAGAACATGGCGGCGCTCAACAAATGCACTGAGGATGATCGGCGAGTATAATCCTTATTCCACGGCTCTACAATTTTTGTTTCATTCAATCTTATGGGTTACATCGCAAAATTGCAAATTTCTGCATTTCTTAACAAAATATCGCAATGCGTCCGAGGACTGTAATTGCCCGGGTGACATAGAACGGAAATCAATCAACATTTTTATATTTCCTCGATAACGTTTCATTCCACGGGATGTCCCAGAAAGTTGGCCATGCACTGAGCGCTCATTTATTCGTAAAAGACAACGATGAGGTCTATCAGCTTACTCCATCGCCTGCGGCAGGTCAACCCATCCCAAGTGAGCGTAACGCGAGAACGTACGCAGCGCACCGAGACGTGGCGGCGAATTTCGCAACTGCGCAATAGTACTGTTATTTCACCTCTTCCCCAGTAGCAAGGAGAAGAGAAACGCCAAAGGGGGAAGTGTGTGCTTCTCAAGGCTAGCTCACGCATTTCTCTTTGACTATGACCAAGGACGGCCTGCGACTGTTTACGATGAGAAAAGACACCTGCACCCTCCGATCTGCGTATGACCGGACTGGAGGTTTCGCGGTATTTACGGGATTAAATCTGCGCATCAGCTACGATGAATGGTCGCTTGTAGGCATTGTCAACACTAATCCAAGTCCACGGTAAAATAATGATGCGTAAAAAAAAAGCTACAAATATATGCGGAGCGGGAGTGTTCCAGCGCTAGCCGATAGATGGCGTACAGTGTGCTCTCTCCTCATAGGTAGACGTCGCGACGCAGTCGGTCATATTCACACGCAACAGTGTGAACCAAGCCTCAAAGCAGTCGGTTGTAGAAATGTCCGAATGAAATTGCAAATGTCGTGTTCCGTGTGCTGATAAGGATCGATTGATTGAGGGTTGGCAAATGAAAGTGAAAGTGATTCCCCCGAACAATAGTCCTAAAAGAGGACCGAAAAAGAATAAAATGTCGACGAGAGTACAGTGCAATGATTTTGATGATGATGGAAACGAGGATTCCCCATTCTTCACAAAATGTAACGACGTAGTCTATCAAAAACTTAAAAGGTAAAAAAAAATGCATTGCGAATGGGAATGTTTTACAAAGCGAGAGGTATATGTTTTGAATTTACACAAACGAAAAAAAAAGTTACTTTCAGGCATTTGAATAACGGAGGTTTCCAATGAATCGGCAGAATATTTCCTCCTCAGGCACTACTGAGAAAGAGGAGAGAGAGCGGTAAGGTGGTAATTGTCAGCGCAGCTGTTACCTGCAGAGGGCCACTTTATCCCGTCCGGCGATCCGTGCCCGCGTGCTTGCAAGGTGGCGTCGGCGGCGACGATTGATTCGCCAA
Organism: Ixodes ricinus; assembly: GCA_037355805.1. Lineage (NCBI taxonomy): Eukaryota > Metazoa > Arthropoda > Arachnida > Ixodida > Ixodidae > Ixodes > Ixodes ricinus. The sequence goes on from JAZHYW010065492.1 coordinate 10,752, forward strand.
TTACAGCCGCAGATAAGGGAGTCCTCCCCGACACAGCGGTTCCTCCGAGCAGTCGAGAGTCCGCCCCGTGTTCGCTGCCATCAATTGGACGGCCTTAATTATGGCGGCCGTGTAATTAGGCTCCCAAGATAGCGGGCCCCGCTCTTCTCCACCGGATCTACTCGAGCGGCAGCGGAGTGCGCGCGCTCGGGCGGCCACCCGCCGCCGACGGCCTTTGTGGGGGGCCTGGCACGGACACCGCGATAAATGCGAGATCGGCGGCGAAAAGGGATCTTCCTGGAACGCGTGAAAGGGGCTCGTATCGTTTCGTCGACAGTCCCTTCGTCGACGTACGTTTGTCGACGCATATTGTGCGTATGTTTTTATTTTCGTCTGCGTTGTGATACACCACCGGGAAGGCTATGTTGGTGGGCATCGATAGATTAACCTCAAATATATCTCGTCGGTACACGTTTCGTCGACAAACATTTCGTGGACACACGTCTCTGAAATGAGTGATAAGGCGCAGGCGAGCTGGTTTACGTTCATGATTTAAGACAGCTCTGAGACAGGGGAAACAAGGACAACCACGACGAAATCTCTCGTCGTCACATATTTCACCGACGCTCGTTTCGTCGGCACTCCGGCGTTCGGAGGAAACAAATTTTGTCAATCACACGCTCTTGCGACTTTCCGTAAACCTTATGTTGTTCGGTGTTCTTTTTTTTTTGTATGTAGTTTGGTGGCTTTATTTCCCTCGCTGGGAGTGTACCGAATTACTGACAACGTCGGCTCACGCTCGAGCAACGTGCTTGACCGCGTTAATTATGTTTTTCTAACCCTACCTAATTCAACTAGGGATTTGCGAATAGTAGCTGGAATCGAACAGCACTGACGTCAATGATTGGCTTCACAGTGCGAGGAAAGACCACGACAACCGGTTATAGCGCAGAAGCTAAGAATGATACAGCCCTATTTGATGCCAACCACTATTCGCGCACCCTTTTGCCTAACCTAACCTCACCTAAAAATTAAAAGAAAAACATGCTCACGCTTTTCTTTTTTTAGCGAACTTGGGTTTGATGACTTGTGTTCGGGATTGTTTCGATTAGACGATTAGTCAGTGAATTACATGAGATTGTCAACGAAATGATCGGCGCAGTCTATTAGCACCTTGATGTTTCAGTTACGCCCTCTTATGGCTCCCATATTCGTGACGTCACGACCAAAATTTCCTATACTTCGTCTCACCCTACGATGGACTAAAGGCAAAAGCTACGGACCGCCAGATCCAGTCACTAGCCACTTAGAAATTGTGCGGTATTTCGCTTCGATGCACGTATCGGTGCCTGAGTCTCGGATCACTGAGCACTGTGTGAGTCACCAATTTTACATCGCAAAGAAAGCCCCACGACATATAGGCTCTTTGCAGCGCCGGAGCTATAGAAATGATGCGGCCTTGCGGCCCGTGGCTTTGGCCTTTAGTGCGTCGTAGGATGAGACGAAGTATAGACGCGTGATGTCACGAGTAGTACAATCGCGACGACTTATCATCAGTTGCGAACTACAAATTCAATAGTACATCCAAAAATTAAAAAAAAAAATAAAACAATGGAAGCTCGAAGTCATCGCCTTTTAAACCAACGTCGTCACCGTCGACACTCTGCCATTGCGGCGATTTTCATGGACGAAACAGAAATGAATACAGAACAAAGACGTCACAGTGAGCATTTGGCCAATCGCGAAGTGCGACCGCAGCGACGCTTTTGTTCGCGCACGTCATTAATACAGCTTTTCGTCGCTTGTATTACCCGGGCGAAATATGACGAGTTATTTGGCTGTGGACACACGTGCGGCGTCCGAGGAGAGGAGACTTCCAGTGCATGTTCAGAACGCCGTCCACGACCCAGCAGAAAAAGGTGGCACCGGGCAGGGGTGATTTATTCGGATGGTCTATAGTATGCACCAACTGACGTCTCTGACGTCACGGCAATGACGCTATGATATCGTGAGCGAGCGGGCTCGAATAAACGAATCATAAAGAAAGCGCCCATGTGTACGGTTTAGAATGTGGTCCGCAGCGTTTCGTTGAAACACGTTTCGTGGAAACACGTTTTGCGGACAACTTGCAATCAACACACGTTTGGTTCACACCGTTACTTTTTATGGAGACATGCTACTGCGACGTATCATAAAAAACGTAACTATTTTTTTTTTTTAGGTGGAATGGATTGTGTTATTGTCTTCATTTCGGTCGCTGGAAGCAAAAACTATAAAAAATCACCTAAGCAACTAAAAAAAGAAAATTGCGAGGCCTGATTATAGAAAATGTTGTATCGCGTTCCTTCAAAACAGGAACAAAAGCTCGCTCTTGTTGCTTCTCAACCTTGGAACGAGCAACGTTAAAAGTTCCAGTGGATCGAAAAGAGTGCGCGTTCCCGTTACGTTCTCTGAGACTGGAACGTGGTTACATTAACGTTACCTTTATGCATTTTTTTTAAATAAAAGATTGCGCCGGATAATCCGAAGATAAAGTAAAGCGAGCGAGTGAAAACATCCACATCGGACTATACGTGTCGAGTCGCCACGCTCACATCAGTTCCGGTTCATTCTTTTTGACTATCTCTCGGACGCTCTGCCTTCCCTCGATGTCGGAGGTTAAAGTAGTCGATAATAAAAAAAGGCCTCAATGCCTTCTAAATTGGGGTAAAATTGCGGACAGGTAGACAAGACAAGGAATGCCGTTCCTCCCGCCGTTCCCTCGAAAACCAAGTTGGAACGGCGGCGTTCCAGCGCTCCTCCTAACAGGAACGTCGTTCCCTGGAACGCTATTCCGTGCAACACTGATTCTAGACTGCTAAACCGCCCCTTGCACCCCTTGCTCGCTCCGCTCCTCTCGGGGAAAAATAAAATACATTTTGAGGCCCGAGCTTGCACAAAGCCTCATCGAAATGCAGGCGACAGAAGCGACGTGCACGGAGACGCTTTCGACGAAACGAGGTGTGTCGATGAAACGAACTGTCGATGAAAAGTCGTTGGACAAACTGATTGCCACTGAGTATAGAATGCGCATACATAAGGCTGACCGCGACGCGACGATGGAGCACGCCGATCGTGCTCGGTCGTGGCCGCATCGAAGACCGGAAGCTCGAGCCGTGCACCGTAATAAAACGGAGCGAGCGAAGCACACTCCGACCACAACGGGCTTGCAGAAAGGGAAGAAGCCGTCGCCTGATGAGCGGCGCCCGATGAGCACAGCGGGCATCCATAATGCATGACCGAGTCCCCCTTTCCCGCCCCTCCCCTCCGATCGCCTCGCTGTTTTGCTTCCGGGATCAGTCCGTCCGCTCCCGAACGAAAGGGCCGCTTCATCAATGGGCCGACGGAGGAGCGCCCGCCGGCGTTCACCCGACGAGGCCGTACTGCGAGATTGTCTACGTCATACGCCGAAGGCCAGCGCAGGGCACAGACTGGACAAAATTGATGCCGCGAATATTTGTCGATTATTCGGTCTAACTTGTTTGACTATGACACAAAGTTCTCTGACTTTGACACACAACACTTGTCTGACTTCAACACAAAACCCTTGTCTGACTTTAACACAAAATACTTAAATATAAAAAAAAAATGCGGTAATTATTTTTTCTATTTTAAACAGTATAAAAGCAAACTCGAAAGCTTTTAAATGTTTACTTAGTTAGTTTGTTTACTTACAAAGTTTTAGCCTACAAAGTATCATTTACAAAGTAATACTACAGCTTATACAACAGGCCATAACCTTGGAAAGTGAAGACTCGTAGAACAATGTAGAGTACCAGCGAAAAATGCTAAAAAATAGACTGCCCAGATTACTAAACGGATTAAATACCCAGAATATCGAAGTGCAAGATAGGACATTTAAAGCACGAAGGAAGCTATTTCAACCCCAAACAACTTTTGCCGAATTACGAAAAAAAAAAAAGTATAAGTTTGAGGAAAATAGTAACCCATGAGCGTCGCTATGTTTATTTTTAATATATTTCTAGCGTTCTTACGGCTTCTTCGATTCGGGCGGTGGGAATGCCAATCTGTCTGTGTCCCTTTTCTTTGCCAATGCTGGAAACTATACTGCATGTCGATGTTTTCTCTATTTTATAGCTAATGTAATTTCAAAGTTTTGTTTTTAACGCTGGAAAATGAACTGCACGTAGATTTTGTTACTTTACTCGTGCCCAGACGTGCATGTAACTAGTTATAGGTAACTCATCACTTGTAATCAATTACATTTTATTGAAACTTTTTAACGCTTCAATCACTTCTGCAGTAACGTTCGCTGGAATGTAATTACGGTACTATTTTTCTGTAATCAATGGTATGTTTCCGAAAGGGCTAGAATTATTGAGTGTAGCTTTTTCACGTTAAAATATCGCTCTGTTTGCCTGTGCGTCACTCGTCTATGTTGCACCAACGTTGGACGTTTTTTTCCCCCTTTAACAATTAAAAAAGATACCAAGATATTATAAGGATTCGAATGTCAACGCGCTCAACGACGTTTTGACTGTCGATTTGTCAAGAGTGCCTCGTTTCCTGTGAACGGGTTGTTAAAATACGGGCTGGCCGCGGCATAAACGAGTGTATTCTGCACTGACCGCACCATCTATAGGCCGTTGCAACCCAAGAACGAGGGGCGAGGGTAAGACGGGCCGGGAGGAGGAAGCAGACGGAACGCTGGAGAAGAGAGAGGGGAACCTCCTTCTCTCCTAGCGTTCCGTCTGCTTCCTCCTCCCCGGCCCGTCTTACCCTCGCCCTTCGTTCTTGGGTTGCAACGGACTACAGCCACAAACCCCCCTCAATTCCATCTCGAAAGAGTTCACCAGCGCGATCTCGTATAAAACGTATACTAAGAAGAGAAGGTAATCGTACGTGAGATTGTTTCCTTGTTTACTAGACCGGGGTGTCTACTAGTGGTGGTTGGACTAGTCGACTGAGGCTTAGCCAAGTTTGTGACAACTCTTTCAACGAGCCCCCGAATAAAGTAAACAAATCAAGTGTGAAACAATACGAGCGATAAATACTGCGCGTCATCTCCGCTAAGTGGCTTCAGCTCGTTTTCAACTACTGCGCAGGTGCATAATGGCGGAACGTTTTGTCGAACTTGGCGTTCAAAGTGCGAAAACCTGGAACCTGGTCCGAGTCCAAGCCGCTCAGGTTCACCCCTAGACGCGAGTGCTCCGTCCCAACGTTCGGCCGGGACGTTCTCTCCGACCGAACGCGAGCCCCGGCCGAATGCGGACGCAGCTACAATCTGGGGCCCCAACACACCATCTAGGAGGTAGCAAAGTCGTAGCGCCGAAGATTCGGCGTCGCCTATAGAGCCGCGGTGACACAGCTAATGCATCGTACAAGAACCGGTGTGTAGACACTGTTTTCGGCGCGTCTCTTTCTTGCATGACGGTCACATTGGTCATGCAAAAACTGTCTGCACAAGTGTTCGAGACAGGAAACAATGTCTAGTCGTTCATTTTCCGTCCCGAGAAATATATAACAAACAAAAAAAAGACAAAAAAAAAAACCTGCTATTATGCAGTTGGAGCAGCCCGCGATAACCCTAAAGGCTCTGTTATACTCCGACGTAACGCGTGCGCGCGTGCGAGCGCGTCACAGCGACGTCACGTCGGCGAAAACCGGCGTCGTGGCGTAACCGCGCCGGCCGCGCCAGCGACGCCGGACCAGGATGCATCACGCGCTGGCTCCCGGCAGCCCTCGCGCGGGAAGCGCGGCGAATACGAGCAATAGCAGACGACAGGAGCACCACTCCGTGAGGCGTCATGTTCGAAGAATCGGACTCGGTCGTCGAGAAGCTGATCGAGGGAATTCGTCCTCACCCGTGTGTCTACGACACGAGGAAGCTTGAGTACCGTAGACCGTGCGCTTGTCAAAGATGTACCGTATGTACATTGCCCGCCTACGCTTGCGGCGCAGGCGGTGCATCAACAGTGCAAGCGCGAGTTTTCGTCGTGCAAGGTACGTCCACGTTATCGCTCGAACTTGGAGGTCAAGAAGCGCGAGAATTTTCGGCTGCTATTCGAAACGAAAGGAACCAGTGGCGTACTCTCGCAGGAAACGTGCCCTCGTAGTCAGATTCTGCGCATGCGCCGCGCTGGCGGACCACCGACGCGCACCGCGGGAGCCGCCTGGTCTGCCGGAGTATAAAGAGGGCGAATTTTCGACGCACGCGGCGTGACTGACGTGACGTAGCCGACTTCGGCCAGCGTTCGCTGGCGCGCGGGTTACGTCGGAGTATAACAGAGCCTTAAGGCAAACAACAACGCGACACTAAAAAACAAATAACCGTAATATTAATTTTAGAAGAAAAAAAACAAAAACAATTTTATAAAAAGAAGCGATGTATACGCTCTTATACTATGTTAGGAATGGCAGTTTTGTTTAGCGAGATGACATTAATTTCTAGAGATGCAAGATCAGTTGTTCGGGCAGTGTATATTTAAATCTTTGACGTTCTATAGTTTGTGGGCGATTGGGGAATATGCCACGGATGTTCTGACGAGTTTGATCTGCTGAATTGTGCAAACCTAAATAAGCAAAAATCTAAAAGAAAAAACTAGTTTATTTTTTATGACAGACTGATACGTCAATTTTAATCATTCCAAATATATTTTGGATACATCGGTATGAAATAGAGCTAATGATGGGTAAATCAAAGGAACATTAGCTCTAATCAAAGAAGTTTTTACGTCTATTTAGCTTGGCAGTCGTGCGTACACGAAGAGTTTCGGAACATGGCTCGAGGCTCATGTGCGCAGATAGTTCTGACCTCGTGTCTGAGGCGAACACAGTGTCCTTTTGTGTGATGTACTCCGAGCAGCGCGAGTGTGGCTCCCAACGACGCGGGGCAGTCGGACGCAAGTGCCGTGAGGCTCGTGTTCGGTCGGTGACAAGTCCCAGCCGAGTGCTTGACGCAGCGCGCGTCTCGCGCGCCTCGCGTTGGCCAGCTGCTACGCCGAAAATTCACCACGATACGGGTGTTGTTATATCGTAGGCCTTTTCCCGCAAACGGCTCCTGGCTGGTGCCGACTTTCGAGGAGAGTTCGGGCTCTGAATTCGCAAACGTTCGGATGGTGCATATATAAACCGTTTTCGTGTGACGGTTCCCAAGTTGAAATATGGCGTATAGTTTATTCAGTCCAATGAAAAAAAAAAAAAAGTAGATAGTTTAAGCGCGACAAAAAAATATAAACACGAAAAAAAAAAAGGTACAATTATCGTGGCACGATTCCTTCGTGGCTAGGCCGTCAAGAAAAAATCGCGCGACGATTGTACGAGGTGATGCATTTAGACAGCGACAGCTGCTTTGCTTATTCGAAGACATGACGACTGACATTGCGCCGATCCTGTGTCGTACAGTGATCTGACATTGAAATGACGTCGCGTAGATTTAGCGTCGATACGCTGTTGATGAATAAATGGCTTTAAGGTCGAGATGAGTTCTCCCGCCAAATTTAGCGGAGAGACTGAACTGGTGCGTAGGTCACTTTACGTCAATTTTTCCGCTAAATTTGACGAGAAGCCTAAATTGGTGCGTAGGTCACGTAACCTACATTTTTCCGCTAAATTTTGCGGGGAACCCGGATTTGTCGGTCCAGTGACGTCAGGTCACATCACATTAATTTTTCCGCCAAATTTAGCGGGGAAACTTTTCCTTTACTCTCACGCCGTCGAAAAGCCGGAGAATGGGCCACTAACAGCTGTCGCTGTAAAACAATATATAATTTTTTTTTTTTTTTGTAAGAGCGCTGCCAGTTTGGGATTTGCGTCGCCGACGACGCCGTCTAGCGGCTTAAAACTTAAAATACCGGCTGGTTCTGACAGCACAGCTATCTGGGTAGGCAAGGCTGTCGCTATATGGGGAACTTGGCTAGACTTAATTGGCTATTGTGGGCTACATGAACTTAGTTGGAACTTGGCCGGTTGCCTCGAGCTGGCTAATGACATGCCATTACCTTGCCTCCTCGAAACAGCGAAGAGGAACGATTTTTCTACTTTCGCTAAATACTACTTAGAAGCACTCCCAATGTTAATAACTGAATAAACTAGCCTTAATGCTTCTTCCCAGGCAATGGCGGTAGGCGAAAAAATCGACAAATATGAGCATCGTTCATCCCTTCAACTCGGAGCCAGAACAAGCGGCCACGTGGACTGCATGGTGCCTATCCTATGCCGCCAGCGTTAATCATAGCCACGCGCTGGGGCGGGCAAAGTAGAAAACGTGTGCTGAGCTCCAGGCATTGTTAGAGTTCGGCTATTCTCATCACCGCAGTGGATGGACACCAGCCACTACCTGAGTGTCCGCCGAGGCATTGGTCGTTACCAGCCGAAGTCGAGTGCTCGCGCAGTTCTCGTGTTCCATTAATGAGCCGCCCTCGACTGTCGTCAGGCGGGCGGTTTCGATCCCACAATTACACCATCGAGGTTTGCGGAGGCAAGACTAAAAGAAATAGTCCCCTTTTATCCTCGCCATTTCACCGCGACAAGGAAGCTCCTGAATCAGTGACGATCTGTGCGAGTATACCTAGACCAGACTGTAGGACCAGTAACTCTGCAAAGTCATGAACATTCCAACCCGATATCGTTTCATGACTCCTTTAATGTAGTCTACGCAGGTAAGCTCTCGGTATTTTATAGCTGCACCTTGAGTTGTGGCACGTATATAGAAGCTTTCACACCCCTCACACGCATGCGAGGGAGCAATGGCATGCTTTGCACTGATAACTTAATCGGAGCACCTGCACCGGGTTGGAATCGGTCCTCTTGCCATAGACGAAGGAACCGTGAGCATAAACGTGACGATGTGTCTGACACAAAGCCATCGTGATTCACGCTCGCAATCGACTGACTTCATGGATAAGGATCCTCAAGGAACATGTGAGCTCAATAACATTGCCGCCAGACTCGCGCTGCAGCTTCTTGCGCTCATCGCACACTTTCCGCGGTTGCTCTTACGCTTTTACATTTATTCGTGCACCCGTTGATGACGCAGTGATAGCCATGGACAATCGTAGGTTTTCGGAAATTGTAGCACGTTTGAAAAAGTAACACCCGGAGCAAACTGACGTATACGACGTCCGTTTCCAAACGTTTTCGCCCATCTTTCCTCGGTATGGGCGCATACCCTGTGTCAGCGGGCACTCCAAAAATGCACAGGATGGAGGGTGCGCCATTAGCGCGCTCGTATAAGATTATACGAAAAAAGATAACTTTATGTGGCTATGCAGCCAAAGCTACGGGCGCAGCACCCATCAAAGCTGCGCACTAGCAATCTTCACTTCTCAAAGGCCCCGCACTGGCCTAGGATAGGTGACGCAGAAAAGAGACGGCGCTTCGGCCTCGTTCCCTCGCATCTGCATGGACATGCGGGCACACGCCATCACCGCGAGGGTCCGTCCTGTTCCCAGCCTTCTATTGTTTGCGATGGGGCTAATCGATTCCTTATAAGGGGGCGCGCTGCTTCGGCGCAATTAGGATCTTCGCTATACACCACATGGGCCACTCGGGTTCCCACTCGGCCAGACGTCCCAAATCCTCCCGTCGGCCGCTCATCATATATACGAGCAGAACGATGGACCGGCAAAACGAATAAGAGACGAACGCGCGTGTGATGAACACAATGGGACGATTAGCCGGAAGACTGGGCTGTTTGTCGATTGATTATCGAGGCTCCTTCGGGTTTACTTAACGTACCTCACCGCGAACGCTCGTGCGGAGAGAAGCTGGGGAGAGGATGAGAGACCTCATGGAATGATTAGTGGGTGGACACAAAGGCTTTTGTGTCTGCTACGCGTTCGAACGCCGGCGTTCGAATGCGAGACTCGCGCGTGAGGAGCAGATTGGAAGGAGACAGCGATTGCCATGGCCTTTGCGTCTACGTATTCTTCCAATCCGAACTCAGCCCCTGACATCTCCTCCTCTCCCTCAGTTTCTCACCGTATACTCTAGGGGAATACAGCATCGAATCGAACAGTGGCTGCGTTTACACGGACGCGACAGTATAGCGCGTCGAATTGAGAAAGAACCAATTGCACGCTCCCAGTCCCTTCCGCTCCTCTCTATTCTATCCCAATCACAATCGTCGTATATCTCGATTCGATATACGCTTTACCACTGGTCTTAAACTCATCTGAGTGTGGGGACCAGACAGCCCACACCGGAAAGGCCGAGAGCCATCGTAAGATGGCAGCGAGGCTCACGGCAGACATCGATGCAATATCACGCGAGCGGGATAGTATGCATGCGGCCACCAATCGAGGTAAGCCACTTAAACGGTCAAGACGCTGCACATTAGACACCGATATTCTTCTCCCGTAAAACCTCAGTTTTTTTTTTTTTGCCAAGTTCTTTTGAAATATGTTAAAAAGAAAACACTGGCGACGACAAGAAAGAATCGACATTCCAGACGCAGTATATTGCTGAAGGTTTCCGAATGATTTAATTCAGCTTGGTTTCCGCACTTGCTACTGCTGACGACCGAGTGCCCAACAACAACCTCTTGCGACGAGAGAACAGACTGGCGCCACCTATCGGGAAGCCATGGAACACTTGGGATTTTGGTATATTACCTTTTTCTTTTTCGCGCATTATTCTTTTATATTGGTTCGAAACTATTTTGACAATGTTATAAGCGACGATTTCTCATCGATACTATGTACTTTGATCTCGCAAATACTGCAATTTGCTCTAGTGAAATGTAGTTCCAGGGTCACCTCATAGATGGCGCCGGCGTGCCAGTCTCTTCTCCGTCGTAGGAGATCGCAAGGATTCAGCCGTAAGCAAAGGCAAGAGCGTGAACCAGTCTTTGGTCACGGGGAAGGAGGGCGAGGCTCCTGTATTGCGGAGTTTCGACTGAGACGTACTGGAAAGAAGGACTAATGTCAAAAGCCTTATGGTGTGTAACTCTCGCAACTAGAAGTGTTCCGCCGACGACCCACGTTGACGTGAAACGTTGGCTTTCAATTTTATTCGTTCCTGTCACGGCACACTTCTCCATCCTTCACTCAACAATAGCACGAAAAAAGAAAAGGGAGAAGATTTAATTACATGAAATGCCGGCGTACGCGGACCCGTACTTCCCGAGAGTACACAACACCGCGTGCGAAGCCTCATTTCGCCATGTCTGCGGAAAAGACAACACCCGAGCGTGCGGCGGCCTCCAATTTCCTGACCTTTTAAATGAAGAAGTCTGAAGAGAAAGCAGATTCTTACGCGCGTGCGTATAGAAATTCCATATACATTCTTCTCGTTAATATTAATTACAACTGAATGCAAGCTACGCACGCTATCCATCAAATTCGCAGTCGTAGAGCGAGGAAAAAAAAACGCGAGTGCAGCTCGTGTTTCTTTTTATCAATAAAAAAATAAATAAACAGAAAGCGATACTAGTTACGCATAATAGTAAAGATAGCACCGCAGCGAGGAACTTCAGTTCTGATTTAAGTTCCGCAAGTTCATGCATTCATTGGTCTATTTTATTAAAATAAAGATTACGACCTCTATCAAAAAGGAGCTAGTGACCGCAATAGGAAACACAAAGTCACGTTGCTAAAAAATCAGAGAGCTAGGGCGCAGAAAGGCTGGCGAGACTGTTCCAAAACGCTGCACAACTCTTACGATGTGAACGCTCAAAATGGCAATGAGAGGAACAATTTCGATAGCGTGGGATATATCGGCGAGCTCCGAGTAAAATCACCGTTGGCTTATTCATGTTCGAGACGCCAAGCAGACCGCAGCCAGCAGGTACCTCTGTCGTGTCAACGTTTCAAACAGGAAACGACGCGGAACATAAACAAACAACAGGCGAAATGCTCTGAAATTCAGAGGGACGTATATACATGCGACAGATATGTCTCCTAAAATTCACCTTTGACAGCTATTCGAAAACATATCACGCGTTACTCATTGTTACGTGGTTCAAGTTGTGGCGTTGCCTATATTGACGAGGAGATCGAACTATATCTGGGGGGGGGGAGGGGGTCTCAGTTACCCTTCAAAATCGGCGACTTGCGCCATCTGGGTGCTTGAAATCTTGTTGCCGGTTATCCGAAATGGCAAGAAACGTTCTTCCGTCCTCCAGAAATGCACAAACGGTTTGCGACCCAGCAAAACGATATCGCTCGATCTTCCGTGGGCTGTGTATACCTCAAGCTGAGTAGTGCCATTTTCGGATCGAAACGATCCAATATCGCCCCCGCACTACAGAATAAGAAAGTAATAATAACTTACTTCTCTAGTCTTAATTAGTCTTAATCGGGCCTGGTGTTCTTTTCTTTCCTTGATTTCCCCGGCTGACCGTATACCTTTGCTCCCGGCCAAGTTTGGATCGAGTGCGTCGATCTGCGGGCAATACGCACCGAGCACACAGGCGCTTCGTTTACCGAATCCAGCGTTCCGACTTGGACGATGGATTAGGGTTAAGCCATCGTCGCGGTCAAAAGGCCGCACTCGATATCTGTCCGAGGCTCGTCGGGGGTAGATACACCATGATCTCGAAAAAGACCGAAAGCAAGCGAGTGTTACTTTGCGTCGAGGAGGTTTTCTTCCGCAACCTTCCTGATTGCACTGTCAGTATACGGCGCCGGGTGCGGCAAAGAAAACCAAGCACTATTTCGTCAGTCAGATGATTGGAGGAACTTGCGCAATTGTGCTGGTTATAGATGCGATAACCGAGCCTGCAGCGTCGGTATTCGCGAATACCGACGCTGCAGGCTCGGTTATCGCGATGCGAGATACTTCGCTGCACTCGATACATCCCTCTTACCTCGAGATGTTCTTACGCCTCCGCCTGTCCAAATACCTTGCTCTCAACGTTGCAAGATGCGTAGGCTCTCAGCATAGCTCCGAGGCGTGAGCACTCCAAGATTATCTGCACGTATCGTCCGTTACTCAGAGGGCCTCACACTTGCGGAGACAGAAACTATTGAAACGATTAGAGTTCGGACCAATAAACCCTCGTCGATTTACCTTACACTGCGTAGTTCCGGCGAAATTTTGATGGTCGCGGATTTGCCTCAAACTTGTTTAAACGCACAAATAAACATATCTTTTTTTTTTTGCGAAATTAGCATTTTTTTACATTTTGCTTTTTACCTTTTTTCCAACTGAAATTTCACTTTTTTCAATTTTTTTCTTAGATTCAGAAGTGTTATTGGCAACACTGAAAAATGTGACAACATATGTTTTAATTTGGGTAGCATAACTTAATTTCACTTCATCCAGTCGTGAATTACCGACGGATTGGAAGACGTCTGATGGCGTGAAATGAAGGGGAAGCTTACTCAGGCAGAACGATCAAATGCGCGACGAGCGCTTTGTCATATACTGCCTGCTCGACCCACAATTTTCGCAACATGGGACGACACACAACCGAAAAAAAAAGAAGAGAAATCATGGCCAACTTTTTGGAACATTCCAGGGAAAAATGTGTTCAAGGAAATATCAAACTTGTAATTGATTATCGTTTAATGATACCCAGGTAATTACAGTCATCGGGAACATTACGATCTATTGTCAAGAAAAGCAGAAAGAGACAATGTCGTGAATGTAACCCATAAAACTAAATTGAAAGAAAAAATTGTAGAGCAGCGGAATTAAACCTATACGCATCCAAAAGTTTAAATACTCTTTATGAATGTTTTATGAATGTCATCTAAAATAGTCCCAGGGAACATTCCGATGTTGTTCAGTTGAAATTTTCATTTAAGTACATGCGCCGAGACGTTGATGTCCAAGTAATACCCCTGTCAGACGGGCTAGTTTAGTGTCACTACAAGCGAGTGCACTTCAACCCGTCGAAACACACTCCAAGTGTGTTGGTGCTACACGGGAAAACTTAGTGTCACTCCAAAATGATGGCAATAACGATGGGTGAGTAATGGGCACGCAAAATATTACAGTGCATGCGCATTTTTTCATAAATAACTTCGTCGTCTTATTAAAAACACGTTACCACACATTTTTGCGCTAAGTCACGAGCTTTAATCCAAATTTAAATACAATTTGATCATTACGATCAGCCATTACAAGCCAGTGATACACGTCCGCACGCCGGTACGATGCTCATCTATGCTTTGTTTCACCTTATGATGTACCGCAGGAAAGGCTACAAGCGCGAGCTCCTTGCTCTGGGGCACATCTCGGCGGCACAGGCTCTCGTGCGTTAAGAGTAGCTCCCAACGCTATGAGCTCGCGCTTCTAACCTTGTCTGCGGTACAACATAAGGTGAAACGGAGTATAGATCGAAACGAGCAGAAGTAGGGATTGAACCCAGGATTCCTGGGTTCTGCAGCGCGAGCTTTCGCTCCGCGTGCTCCAAATGGTGTGCGCGAGCCCACTCGCCACAACGAAACATCATGGAGTGTGTGGAGGACGAGCTGGAGGGCGATATCCGCGATGTTGGACAGTGGATGCGCGTGGTTGGGGCACTTTTCTCCGTGAAAGCCCAACGCCTTTCAGATGAGAGGCAGCTGGACCTGGATGCCGACGCACAGGCAAGAATTTCAAGTGACATCGATCAGCAGCTGCAGGCCAATGCCTTCACCATAGCCGCTCTCATGACCGACAACCTACCCGTGATCAGTCGAGAACGGTGGAGTTTCCAGAGGAACGAACGGTGGTTCGAAGACACGTTGCCCCATTTGGGCGAGTTCCATTTCAAGCAAGCCTTTCGCGTCTCTCCTGCCACCTTCAGATTCCTGGTGGAGTCTTGCAGGTGCCTCCTGGCCGTCGCTGGCCGTCGCGCAGGGGCCGAGGCTGGAAACTAGATTAGCCCCTTGTTTTTCTACAATGCGCTGCTTTCCTGCCAACAGAAAACAAGTGCGCATCTATATTACTCCTATCAAAACAATACTAATTTTACGCAGCGTTAATTTCTTCTATTATTTTTACTCCTTGAACACTGCTATCGAGATTACACACTCGGTCTACCGGAGCGAGCGTAGTGTGCTCCCCGAACTCACTTCATTGGAAGTGTGTTCTTCGGGCAGGGCTGGGGATTGAGCTCAGAATCAATGGGTTCTCCAGTGCGAGCTTTCTCTCCACGTACTCCGATCCGGTAGGCGCTAGCCCACTCGGCCACCGATACCCCTTAATAAAGACACGTTAAAAAAATTAGACGTTTACAATTCTCTGTAATGCCGAATTGGAGCGCAGCTCTTGAGGAGGAGGGGGGAGGGTACGAAGGGGAGGGTATGCCAGCTGCTTCCCCTCCGTACCCTCCCATCCTCCTCTCCTGTTCCCATCCCACTTAGCGTAAAACTTTCGCTGAATTCCCTGCTAAATTTAGCCGGGAAATTTCCCCGCTGAATTGACGTGTGACGTCACAAGACCACAACACACGTCATCTGAAATTTTAAGTGTGACGTCACACAGGTAAAATTTTTATTCTAAATTCAGCAGAAAATTTTTTCGCCAAACTTAGCAAAAACTTTTACCGCAAAATTTAGCGGGAAACGTTTACCCTCGTCACGTCACACGTGACGACACACGTGACGTCACGTGTGACGTCAGTTTGGGAAACAGCCCTTAATGCCACGCGCGGTTACGCCGATGCCGCTTAAATCAGAAACGGGTGCCTAGGAGCTGTGCTCTAAAACAACGTTACATTAATTAACGATTTTTACGCCAATTGGATGATTCCGATCGGTCATCGCAAGCCAAGATAAAGAACGAAGCATATCCAACTTTGGCGTTCCGCTTCGTTCCACGGAAGTCTACGAGGAGGCCCTACACTGCCTAATCAGATCATAATTATCGTGCTGTCTCGAATAGTTACATGCTGAAACAAAAGTAGGCTCTATCATTCTTTGCTAACCAAGATAGCGATGAATGATTGACTTTGTCGTCGTCTTTTATCAATTCACCGCTGCGCTAATCTTGATTCAGATCAGCCTAAACTCCAAGTCCACCCCACTATTTTTTGCAATGCCACTCTTTTACATGTCGTCTCTTTCACAAATTTCGTTTTCTTTATAAAATAAAACTTAGGCCACGCTTTTGGTTTCGGTGTTGTGATGTTTTACTGTTGAAACACTCCTATTGATGCCACGCGCTCGATCGAGCGAAGTGAGTTCGTCAAACTCACTCCGAGCCAAGTGTGTTCCTCAGGAAGGAGCCGTGTGGCACACTACAGAAATGACACTAAGGGCGAAGTGCACTCGCTTGTAGTGACACTAAACTAGCCCGTCTGACAGGGGTATAAGTTGGGGATGCTGAACGTCGGTTTTGGGCTTCAGTTGCCGTTTCCTCAATAGCTATTCTGAATTGAGGGATAATAAGGAATTGCTGCAAACCGTTACAGTGTTCCGCGTGCCGCGCTACCGGAGCCTTTGAAGCATGCTTTTAAGCGCGCGCCCGGGTAATGCTGAGACCGCGGGGCGCGCGCTTAAAGGGACCCTGCAATCATACTTAAAGGGGCGATGCAACAATTTTTGTACTTTGCGCAAATACCGCTTAGAACGGATCCCTGACGTTGATGACCTATGAAACACGCGTTCGTTTTTCACCCCACGCAATAGAAGTCCCAGAAACAAATTAAAGAAAAACGAGCAGCGTTCACCCCCTCAACTCGCAGCCAGAACAAGCGGCCACGTGACCTGGAATGGATTATATGCCGCCAATGTTGATCATAGCCACGCGCTGGGGTTGGCAAAGCATAGGACACGCGCTGAGTTCCAGACATTGTTATGGCTCGGCTATTGTCGTCGTTGAAGCGATTGGACACGGGCCACTACCCGAATGCTTCTCGAGCTAGTAATTATCACGAGCCCAAATCGAGCGCCCACGCAATGCTCGGGTCCAATCTATGAACCGCATTCAAATATCGTCACTTGGGTGTACTGCGATCCCCACATTACGTCATCAAATTTTGCAAAAGAGAGATTGAATGAAAATGATCGCTTTTGTCCTTGAAATTACACCGCAACAAAGGAGTTTCTTGGCCTGTGGCGTTGCGTGCAAGTATCCTTGAGTCCCACCAGTGCCAGTAAGCTCGTGTAAAGTGAAAAACATTCCAACTGAATATCGTTGCACAGCTCCTTTAAGCGTCTACCTTTTTTTGCGGTTTCCACGTCCCTCGGGGTTCGGGCAAGCCAGCGGGCACCGAGAGAGTAACTAAATATCAGCGCGTCATATTTTAACCGCACGACGCGGAAAGCCTCACTCCATAAGGCCCCTGTATACTGAAAGGTAGCGCAAACCATTGTCTGAAATGGGAAAGAGAAATTTCTCCTCGCCGATGCCCTTTCCCTCTCAAAAGTTCTCTTTCCCCTCGCTTCAATTCGATCTGGCGCGACACGTGACCGTTTTCTTCCCATGATCCCGCGCGATTCCGTCGTCTGCTCGAAACCAACGCCATCACTGGGCCAGGCGTAGCGGCGGCTCCGTTGTTCGCGGCCCGGCAGTAGGTTTTTTAGATTTTACCACAACCTCGGCGGCAACGCGATGCCATCATGCTGCGCTGTAGATTGCACAAACAGCATTGCGAAAGGGAAGAACCTTTTTTGTCGTCCCGACGGGAAAGGAAAATCTTCAACGGCGAAGACAATGGCTCCAACGGATCGGTCGAAAAAGTTTCGAGTGCCTCCGAGGGAAACTTTGCGAGGTAAGTCACTGTCAAACTCTGAATCGTATTACCTGTCTCTTTCGGTCTCGCCGATGAAGATCGCGTAGGTATACGATCATGAGACGAGACAAACACGGAACTATATTACCGGCACGAAGGACTTAGACACGTCTTTTCGCGCGTATTTGATCATAGAAACTGACTCGCTCACTCTTAGCTCGCTTGCATTGAGTCGGCCGAGTTGAGAACGATGCGTGAGAGACTAGGGTGCCACTAAAATAAAAAGGATTGTAGTGTTACCGCGTGCATCTTGCGTCAGTGAAAGGAGAGTCACCAACGATCGAGCACCTCGCGATTTTGTTTGTGCAACATATTTCCGCGATCGGTACTTCACAAATGGCAACTAAAGATATGCGATGCTGCATTTATTTTTCAGGATCACTTCACGAACGATCAGTTTGTACCAGTGATCTTGGCAAAGACTGGTTTCAAGAAACTCAAGCCATATGCAGATCCTTCCATTTTTTCACACCGACCTCTTCCGAATGTGCAATATTTTGCCTTGTAGCAATAAATATTTTCTTGTCTTCATCTTTGTATGTGATTTGTCTTTTGTGATTATTAAAACATCAATTATTGACAATAAAAAAATTGCTCTTGTATTTAAAAGGCTTTGTTGAAGGATCTCTCTGTCTTCGTTTTGTAACTCACGCAGTAGAGGTACGCCCGCGGGTGTGGGGCAAAGCTTATGCGCTTTGAGAGTGAACTCAAGGGTGTACCTTGCGCGTGAGAACGTCAAAACACTAATGTATGTGATAAATGAGAAACGTGCTGGCAAGGCAACCGAGCACACGCTATTTTTCATTTTAACGGAGGTGATACAAGTGAGTGTATTTGATTATTTGACGTGTAGTTTTATGCACGAGGCG
Organism: Ixodes ricinus; assembly: GCA_037355805.1. NCBI lineage: Eukaryota > Metazoa > Arthropoda > Arachnida > Ixodida > Ixodidae > Ixodes > Ixodes ricinus. The sequence continues at coordinate 29,268 of JAZHYW010065492.1, forward strand.
CGTATACAGCAGACGTCGCATATTCCTCCGCGCGCATGTGCACAGTTGCAAGTAGTATTTGACGCTTATAAAATGTGTATAAAGTAAACCAAGCTGCTGAACTGACAAAACGATCGGTGATGCTAAAAATTACCGAAAGGTAGTGTTTTACACGCATAGTGGTGTCATTTATTTGCCTAACTCGAGCGATGCCGATTCTCCAAATGCACTTCGTTCAAGATACTAAACCGTTTTAGTAGAGCGTACGTTAAATTGCGAGCCTTGCGGGCGTGTGCCCAATTCATGCTCAAAGCGACGGCACGAGCTCCCGCTAGCAACGCAGTCCTTGCCCACGAAACTCTATTTAGACGCAGGGAGAGGTGCATTCTATCGTGTGCCTGCTCTCAGCTTTTGCTGCAATAAACGGGAAAACGAAATATAACTTCGCAGTGCATGCCGATGTTCCAAAAACTCAACTGCTTTTTTTATTTTTTTATTAATCATTTGCGTTTAGCGGAATTGGAGAAAGCTTGTCTTCACGCCCGAGCGATTCCAACTCTGCTCGTGCTATTATATTTGCCGATAGAGACGTCTTCCCGAACTTTATAACTCCAATAAAGGTGCACAAACGCTAGTTTCTTCATGTTAGAAAACAAAACTCTCTTTATATTAGAAAAAAAAAATCTAGTCCGCCCTATCCAATAACATGAACGGCCAGGCACCCGGTTGTGCCCGGCACACAGGCGCGCGCCGTCGCGCGCGTTGCGGGCCCAGCTCAGACATGGCGGCGGGGGGCGTGGCGCGGACATAGGGCGAGGAGGATTGCCGTCGATGGAAAGGAGGAAAACGAGGGAGAGGAGGAATTGCGCTACCTTTCCGTATACAGGGGCCTTACTCCTCCACCTACGGGGGCGACCCGCGGTGCCGAAAGCGCGCAATATGTGACGATATCGTGACGTTTTAAACAGTGTTGTACACGTCCCGGGTCACTGGGTTTCACCGTAGGCAAAAGGGAGTTGGAGCAAAAAATAAATATCGATAAAAACACCTTTTTTTATATTGTTTGGTGGGGTTTGTGCTTATCGTAAAAGAATGTGCTTAGAGCGGGCATCTTTCCAGTTGTATTTCTTCTGGATAGTACACTAATTTCTCGGCTAGTTTAGTGCGATACCGAGGTAAATAATAATAATAATAATAATAATAATAATAATAATAATAATAATAATAATAATAATAATAATAATAATAATGCAACGCTTATTCGCCAAAAAAAAAGAAGAAACGCAATAAAGAAGTTTTTCTAATAAGTAAAGTGTTTCGCAATAAATTGATCTCCCCGAGCGTCTATGAAGCTATAGCCATCAAAATTAAGCCAAACTGGGGGTGAGAATAGTCTATCGTTCCATCGAAACTCCATGCACGAGTGTAAAAAAGAGAAACCGCTAAGTCGCTTACTAAACTCGACCGAACGGAGAATTCGTCGAGACAAACAACTCGGGCGACCGGGTGAAGTTACGGTGTCGCGCAACTCGATGACGTCACATGATCTGGTCACGTGGCACCGTGATGTTACCGGACGTAGGAAGAGGCGTAACGTCAACGTCCGTGACGTCACAGCTCTAACCCTAGCTGCTCCCCGGTGACCCTTGACCAAAAATCAAATTTTCTGCAAAAAAAAACAAAAAAAAAACAAAGAGGCATCATTGCCCGTTTTTGAAGCTCCAGCACAGAGCGTTGATAAATTCTAGCTTCATAAGAGACGCTGCCCTTTCTCCATTCCTCTTGCACTCAGGCTTCCGAGTCCTCGAGGTCCTCCCCAGCAGGCAGCGCGAGTGTGCGCGCATCGATGGCGGTTCAAGTATACACCATACACATACACACACGCTTCTTTCCCTTTACTCGAGTGAGTGGGCCGTGCACGTCCACTTGGGGACGATGTCGCGCACTCCATCCGGCCGAGCCCCGCTAAAACGGCGCAGCCACGCACCGGGGAGCGCCGAGAGGAGGCCACTTGACCCCGTCTCGCGCCGTCGATGAACTCTCACGCCCCTCTATTTGGCCTCCCGCGCCTGTCCCAGCGTTTCGCGCGAAAAACGTCGATTTTACGGCAGACAAAACATAACCATGTAAAGAAGAAAAATAAGTTATTTTAAGTGAGCGGGAAGTACGTTTTCACCGAACAAATACTACAACGCGCTGTCTACAAACCGGCCCGCGTTTGCAAACACCAGGTGGGGGGGGGGGGGGGGCGGAGGGGCAACGTTCCGGGCAGAAACAAGATTTTCGTGAGGGGAACAGTTTGCAGGGGTGTCGCTAGTAAATTCGGCGAAGATTCTTCCACGTTCACCCATACACTCTCGGACGCTGTTTCGTGTATTATGCCGTATATACGAAGCGCTCCGAACACCAATCAATGGTCTTGTTTGAAACCGTTCAGGCAAATGAGAATTCGGCCTTTTTCCGTCAATGAGGCCATCACACGGCCACTGCGGCTTGATACCGATCCTGCGTCTGCGTAACGCCATCACGTTGAGCGGAGGTATGAGGCTGGCTGTGTATACGTTCGGCCGGGGCTCGTGTGAGTGCGTCGAAGGACGCCTTGATTGGACACGAGGCTCGGCTGAAAGCTTTCGCGGCACTCGCGTTCAATCTGTGTCCGCGCTCGATCTCGCTGCAATGGCGTCGAAATGCTAGAGCAGCCCTGGGTTTTCGTTATTCTGGGCGGTGTTGGTCGAACAGACCGAAGGAAGGTCACTGCCTGGTGTCCCCCGGTGCACCGCAATGCGGTATACGTTTAAAGGGACACGGACAGGGTATTTACGCTCGCCAAGGTTTTTATCTGTACATGACGTATGAAAGCCCAACTACCCGGAACACAATTTGAGGCTCGAAATTCGTTTTCTTTCCGCCCGGAAACCGCCGATCGAGAACTGGCCGGTTTGTGTCGCGCTCACTCTCTTCTCCGTGGTCACGGGCCGTTTTCTGTGGTTTAGAGTTTAGACAGAACCACTGATCTCAATGACAATTGCTGGATCGCGCTCTCTCCGCTTGTTCGCCGCAGCGCGAGTGAAGCCACCGGACGGCCATCTTGGCAGCAATACGCACTGGAACTGGGGCA
>JAZHYW010065496.1:0-44509 GCA_037355805.1 Ixodes ricinus
AGTTCAGGATGAACATTCATTGTTAAATTCTACATATTGGTAACGGTTTGTAAAATAAGCCTTTGTCCAGTCAACTATCCGATACGTTTTTTGCTAGTTTCACAGTTTGCCAAAAAACTTTACATGACACACCTTATCGAATACTTTTTGCGCAGTCAATAAAATGGCATCTACTTGGTTATTTCTGTTCAGAGCAAATGAGAGGTAATGAATTGCTTCGATTAGTTGAGTAGTAGTAGAGCTGCACCCTCTAAAGCCATGTTGACTTTTTGACAGGGCATCCAGGTTTTCTAGAAGTTCGAAAATATGTTTATTTTTAATGTGTCCAAGGAGTCTGCAGAAAGAACATGTCAATAAAATAGGCATGTAATTAGTAATCTCCTTCTCATCGCCAGTTTTATGTGAAAATTTAATTTTGGCCATCTTCCAGTCAATCGGCAAAGCCCTCTCAGTATAAGATAGGTTGAATATTATCATTAAGTATTTCGACACAAACCATGCATAACGTTCTAGAAACTCATTCGGTAAGCCGTCTGGGCCACAAGACTTCCGTTGATTCAGGTTAATGACCAAGTCCTAAAATCTTATTTTCGCTTTAGTGATTATCTTCAAGGGGTGGTAAGTAATCGAACTTCGTAATAGGAGTAACGATTCTATAACCACAGGTGAACCCAGATTAAGACTGAGCATTGAATTGATTGGCTATTTTTGAGGGGTCAGTTTCAATAGTGTCATTAATTTTAAAGGCATTTGAGTTTGTGGTGCTGGTGAAGATGTACCTCCAATACTTTCTAGGTGAGGTTTGCATAACGCTGGCAAGAGACATATTATATGAACACAAATATTTGTAAGCTAATTTGTTCTTTAATATTGCAGGGAAGATCTGCGGATTTATTCTTTTTTTAAACTAACTCGCATCATTTTACATATAGCTTTAAAGCGTCGTAGTGTGATCCAGGAATTGTAACGGTTTCATTTCTGAGTTCCAATTGGTACATAGTTTATATTACAATGATTTACGACGTACTTATACATAAGCCACAATTTGTTCACTTTAGAGCTGGACGGATATTAGATTTTTAAAAAATTCGTCGTACTGTAAATCAGCATACCTGAAATTCAAATGTCATCTGGGTGAGCAAAGTCGATCAGTCGTGAAAGTTTTCCATCTCGTTTCATACTTTCATTTGGAAGTGTGAGCCGCACCGCCTTGTGGTCAGAGATGCCTTCAGCGACATTGCAGGAAGATAATTTGGCTAGTGAATTTCCAATAAAAAGAAAATCTAAAACAGACCTTGAAATTTCTTGTGCTCTTGTAAAAGCTTTAACTTCCTGTGACAAGTCATAGGTTAATTCTAAATCAACAGTTCTTAATTATGATGAAAGTCAACATTACCCGAATAATAATTAGGTCATTCTATGTTGGGTAAGTTGAAGTCGCCGCAGAAGATACCTCTTCTGTTGTTGGTTATTTTTTAAGCAAGGTCACACTTCTTGAAGAACAAAGATGGGCGAGTTCGGAGGCTTGTACACGCCTCCAAAAATATAAATTGAATACTTTATTATTGCGGTACACCGAATCTTCTCTATACCAGAGGTATCACTCCGACTCACGGTTGAATTTTTTTTTTTATACAGCGTGGCGATTTTATTTTTTCTAGTATCTCTGCCCTTTGTAATTATACTGGAGTCGTTAGGAACAAATTCGCAATAGAAGTGTTGCTATTCCACGAAGTTTCAGTTAAGAAATTTGGTCCGGAGAGTTCACAGCAACAATAAGTTCAAGCTCAAGAGATACATTCCGGTAATTGACGTTTACCAATCTAAATGCATTGGCGCCTGACCTTTCGGTCATGGTTTTCAAGTTTTTCGGATATCAAGACGTTCGCCCTTTCCTTCGATCCAGACATAAGTAGTCTCATCAATTATCATCTTCTCTTATCTAAGGTTAACTTTTTGATTGCATTCATGTTCAGTAACTGCGCTATTTCACAAATTTCTTTTAGCTTCCAGCATTTTGAGGGAAAAATCTTCAGTAATGTACTAGCGTGAAACCTTCAGCTTTGCGAAGTTAATCGGTATAGTCATATTTTCTCTAAAATCAAAAACATTTACAACGGCTGGCCGTATTTTCTCCTCCGAGCGCCTACCCAACCTATGACAGCGCTCAATTCCAGTAACGTTTGTCTTGAGGCGGGTTCTAAAGACTTCATTTCTTACTCGAGTAATGAGTTTATCTTATCTTCACTTTCCCCTAGTAGTTCTTCTACGCCATGAATGATAAGATTATTCCTAAGACCTATATTCTCAACAGCGTCAACTTTGTTAAAGGGATCATGAAAATGATTTTTAACTTCTTCCTCTTAGCTTTAATCCTCAACTCAAAATCAAAATGAGAAATCACGTGGTCGTGACGTGCCGACACCAGAGGCGATTACTCTAAGCTTCCATTGTGGTTTTTAAGCACACCATGAAACTTGTCATTCTCTAGTGATGATAAGGGCCGTCAAGGCATTCCTGACCACAAACGCGAATTCCAATATTCGTCGACGGATTGATTGCTGACGAGCGCATTCTTCCGAGTTAACCAATGCTAGTGTTCAATGCGTGAGTTAGGTTCGGCTAACGTGCTTAGGCACCGCGGATACATCACGGTGAAAAGATGGGAGCTTTTGAAAGAGGGTACGAAAGAGTTCGCTATGTTTTAAGATTTTCGTACCGAAAAGCAGGTTTTATGTTTTCTACGCTTATGGACTAGTTTTATTTTAGCGTACTAAATTATATGCGATTCGGGTAAAGCAGCAGCCGTTTGTAACGACCAAATCGAGTGCGTCCTCGCTTTTTCAGGGGTGGCATTGAGTCTAGGAGATGAGCACGCCTCAACCTGTCACCGGGCGGAGAGGTGCTTCATCTCCTACAGTCAAGGCGCCTCCGGCAGGGCCATGCCTGGGCCGGGCCCGGCAGGCAACGGGCCGGGCTCGGTTCGGGTTAGACTGAGTGGGCCCGCGCCGGACCGGGCCTCAAAAAGTAGGCCAGTGCAATGAGTGTTCTAGTTTGTACCATAAAATCCCTTGTACTTCCGTAAAAGAGCTTACCAACCTATTCAGTTCATTTATCATTTGTTTTCAAACGTGAGTCCGAGGACGACGTTCAAAGCGCATAAAACAAAGTCAACGCTAACTCTTATAATACTTTGATAAACTTCAGGAAGACAGTACTTAGTTGTTTTACAATTGCAAGCGCTGATAGAGTGCAGGCGAACTGGTAATTAATCGACATCTTGTAGACTCTGAGACGGGGAGCAACAAAAAACGGACGATGACAACAAAATTCCGAACGCTACTGAAATGTACTGATTTGAGCATACCAATAAATATACTTCCAAACACAAGGAGAAAGAGAAAGGGAAAAAGGAACTCAAACGCATAAACAAGACGATCAACGAGTTCTACCTGAGACAGCATAAGCCACTCCCCGGCTTCACTTTTGGAAAGGGAACCGCCACCCGAACAACAACAACCCCAAGGTGCAACACGCAATGCGACCTCACTTTGGACGCTAATTTTGAACTTATCTTTGCTGTAGTCACCCGCACTTCGAGGCTGATCGTCGCCACAGCTGATTGTCCTCGACGATGAAAACTACCACGTGCACTGATATCGAAATCTTTCGGACTACTAGCGACACCGCATCACCAATCCTTCAAAAGACGTGCTCACATCGCCTCAAGCGGGATTAGCAGCCTAGCGCTTTGCGCGTTAATTTCGAGCTTATCTTTGCTGTAGGTGAGTTTAAATTCTACAACGTTGTTATTACCTGTTTCTTTTTTGCCGCAAATCACAAGTGTAATCCTTGTGAGTTTTGTGTGCAAGGGGCGTCGACATTCATAGCTAAAGGGCCCGTATCGGTGCATTCTGTCCAAAAAACAAAGTGAGACCAAATGAAGTGCCCATGAAGTTACAAAGTGGTGCCTTATTATTGCGCAGGGCTTTTCCAAGTGCTCGTATCCTATTGCTCACTCTCTGTATCCCCAAACTGCTCATTTGTTCTGGTGACATCAAAGCTAACCCCGGCACTGGCCCCAAAGAGGGCGATAGCTCTAAGCTTGAACAAATACTTGACAAACTATACACTGTTATTTCTGACAATGCAAGACATCAAAAAGAGACCGCTGAGAAACTAAATGAACTGTTGTTGAGGAATCGGTGACTTAACACACAGAGTTTGAAGTCTTGAGAGCTCCGTTGGCAAGATTAAGGAAGTACACAACAAAATTAAAAGAACCAATGATGTCACCGAGATTGAAATAAAAATTTATGACGTATCCTCGAAACAGCATGGCATAAGTAGTTCACATGGCATCGTCGATAACATCAACAACCAGATGAGAAGAAATAATTTGCTTATTAAAGGGCCCATGAAACGAATCTTGGGCTGGGATAAACCAATTTAGATTGAGATTTTACTAATAGCACATCGTTCAGTGGACCAAAAGAAAAAAGGTAGAAAGTCAAAAGCCTGACTTTCGGTACGAAAATTTAATTATAATCAGTGTTGGCGGTAACGCAGGTAACGGCGTTACCGCTAACGCGGTACTTTTTTCGGTAACCTGGTAACGTACTCGCTACAATTTCAAAACGGTAACAGGTGGCGTACTTACGTTACTGGTCTCGAGTAACGCGTAACATAGTTATATACGTTACTCGTTACATTTTCTTCTCCAAGACCTAAAAATTACTCTTCAATTTTTTCGCGTTGTTAGGTGCCAAGCGATATAAATTTGAAGCTTGCCAATTTGGGACGTTTTATTACTGTCGTAACAAATTGACCCAGCTCAACTCGACTCGAGGTTGGGAGATGTTTTAATTGACACTTGGAAGTGGCACGGAGCACATCACGCTCCCCTTCGATGGGGTTCAGACACCGCCGCGACCAACGGCCGAAATCCACCGTTTCCGTAGTTCGGCGACCGTCGGAAATCTGAGAGAATTCTTGATCGATTCCTGTTATCGTAAAACTATGTGTCTGCAGTACGCCAAGGGCTTACCGGTGAAAGGTAACTCCCCGCTGTAGAAAAGCCAGTCCGATTGCGGCAGCCGACCATGCTGCAAGCGCCCATCCCGGAGGAAATAAGCGTCCCGGCGACTCCAGGCTTTCGTTTTCTCCGTTGCGAGTGCGGCGATTGCCCTCGTCCCGTGTACCAGCAGCGGTGTGTCGTCTGCTCGGGATCCGCCTCAACCGCTTGCTTGCTTCACGTTTAGCCTTCGATCTGATAAAATGATAAAACCTACCGGACGCGTGCTCGCGCAAGCCTACAAGCAATCCTGCTATACAATCCAAATATCTTTCTCGCACGTGACGTGCCACGCGCACCAATCGCCAGAGAGATCTACGGTCACGTCGGCCACAACATCGTTTAAACTTTTTATGACTAGGCTACCCACATATTACAACGTGACCCCTCCTATACCCGTTTTCACCTCAGGAAAAAGGCAAGTTTGGCACATTGTTCATGCGCGGCGAGAAGTAGTTTTTACGAAATTTGATCGAAGGAGAAAAAAGCGATGCTTTTGGAGTTCGGAACGTGTACGTCTTGATAAGATAACATATATCTAATCTACAATGTACCTATATATATCTTCATTATCAACAGAGAGGAGGAATTAGTAATGCGATTCTTGAGGTGAAAACGGTTATAGTACTTATACCCTCCTTGGTGCCGACAGAAATCGCGCGGTTGTTGTTGGAGCTAGAGCACTATATAGCTCCTTCGAACCAGAGTAGCGTAAAGCCCTCTATCGTGGGCAAAATGGCGCCATTCATTCTTGTGGAAATCCGCGCCACTCCTGGGAAGAACATGGCGCCTGAAATCTAGGTCAGTGCTGCGCTGTGGCGCCGTGATCTTCCCAAGGGCTGCACGTTGCACGTGACTCAGTGCACTGACGCACCTTGCGCTACTTTTGAAACGTGAAGGGGTCTTTAGAGTAGCGCTGGAGTAGCGCAATCTAGAACGCCATCTCTCGGCGTCTAGCGGCGAGCGCCCGGGGGTTCCAACTCCGCTCAAAAATGCATGGGGAACGTCAGGAAATCGTTGTTTCTTGAATAATTTGGGGATGGACGGAACGGCAATAGTTTTTTTACATAATAAAATAACAGTTTACTATAATTTTCGCTAAGTTGTGTGCCAGGTAAGAACGTAATTTTCTTTTTTTAATTGCTTGAGTGGCATTACGCAGCAGACGACGCGGCGACGTCACACCGTTCACGTGACCCGCTCCGGCCAACCCAAAAAGTGCATCTCCGCTGCGTACAAAAATCGTTCTGCTTCAACCGCCATTGCCTTTGGAAATTGCCTTCTCAAATTTTCACACGCATCCAATATTATGAAAAGTTCAATAAAGTGTTTATTGCGTCACCAACTTCACGACATATTAGTTTCGAAACGTGTGAACTTGGCGTTTATTTTTTATTCAGCGTTGTTGCGTGCCGAGCTGCTCTGTCGGCCATGTTGTCGAGAAAACACGCGGATCAAAAGGATTGCGTTACTGTGCTCCGTAGGAGCTATATAATGCTCTAGTTGAAGCATGCGAAACCAAACATTGCCATCGCACTCGCTATGTCTTGACCTTGAGCTTGACCGCAATGACCTTAATTAATCCAGAATAAACTAAGGTAATGTCTTTCAGTAAAAAATGTGAAATTATGACAGTATTCATACTCAATTGATGATAAGTGCATTTTAAGAGTATCATCGCTTCGTGATCTCTGAGTGTACTTTGAGACTACTCTATCGTTTGGCTGCCACGTCACCCATGCTGCCTGTTCTGCATTTATATTACTTGGAATGATTATCGACTAACTAGAAAGTTTGCGAACTATAAGCTTGTTTCCTTCGTTTATTTTGTTCTATTATCAGATCGAGACTAGACTTTGGTTCTGTGATGTGGAATTCAGTAACACTACGTGATGCAGCTAAAATAAAGTCAGTTCAGAGACGCCTTACGCGCATAATTTATGACAAATACCTTGGCCGAAGGCATTTTTACAACTATGAGCTCCTGCTCGACAGATTTGGCCCACAGTGTCTATCTCTCAGAAGATTATCGCGCGATGTAGCCTTCTTGTATAAAATGGTTCACGGGGACATTGACTCCACACTTTTGTTCACGGTGAATTTGAATCTACCGACTCGCTCAAATAGGAGAGCTCTCACTTTGTATCCCCACAATCAGCACATGATATCACCAACAACAAGAATGCAGACAAGTGCGAACAATGTTGGTGCATGAAAATCTTTGATATTTTTGATAGCTACGCAAATCTCAGTAGACAATTAGATGAGATTATTTTCCGTGGCTAAAAATGTACTGTCGTCGTTTTGTTGCATGCTAGTTTTATCAGCTGAGCATGTTTTACCGCTATGCAATTTTTTCACTGTGCCACATTGTAGACCTTTGTGGGTTGTTGATTCTGGCACAAAAAAAGGCATTATGATGATGATGATAATGATGTCGGCTGTAACACCAATTTTTTTCGCGTAATCGCTGCATGTAAAACAGGCTTCTTGATATAGTTGACCGCTGTACGCCAGCAACGGCGATTGCAGTGTCTGCATGAGGTGAAAGTGTATTCTGCTGCTCGTGTGCGCGGCGTTCATGTGTTTCTGACGGCTTCACTCGTGTTTGTGTTTTATGCCAGCGATCTCGGATTACACGTTTTAAGTTCGCTGTTTCCATCGTGAGTGTATATATATGGCCTTGGAGCTGGTGGTAACATACGTTGCCCCTGTTCTTGCCGATTTCCGGCGTATACTAATCACCATGACGCTTAAACGCTAACGGTCTGTACGCAGGGGCATTTTTCTACGTTACGTTATGACCGCTTACGTCGCGAATACCAGGACATCCGTTCTTCGAATCAAGCGTGGCGACTGGTTCAGTTACTTTTGCAAGCGACATGCCGAAACATGAATGTCCCGGCGACACCCCACGTAACGTACATGATCATAACAAAACGCCCACGTGTGAACCGACCTTCAAGGTAAAGTTGTTTGCCTGGCTATTTGCGCTCTGCAGAGCGGGTTCACATTCGAACTTGTAAGGGACATAGGCCAGGTGTGATGTAATAATATTTAATGTGACCAATCTAAAACAGATGACTCGCGTCCAGTTTTTCTTACTATTCTACGTTGTATAGGGTAAATTTAGCGAAATTATTAATCTAGTGAGTGTGCGTTAAAATCTGTTCTTTGGGTTATCGGTGGCAATAAGAGTGGTCGCAAAACATTTGTCGCGCCTATGTGCGCCAGTGCCGATTTGTCGTTCGATCGTCGTATTGCGGTATGGAACCGCCAGATATATCTGGCATTCCGTTTTCCGTTGCTTCCTATCTAATCGCCTTTAATCTTATTTTGTAGCTTGATTTGTGTTCTACAACTCGGTTTCAAGATTCGCACTTATATGTGGAATAGGCTTTGCGCGATGTAATAATAAACGTGCGAATAATTTAAGACACATCTCTTGTCTTTTTCTCTTTCTGGTAACTTTTGGGCGTTTTTTTTTATATACTGCGTGCAAACAATAACTGACCTTGGCGTTGTCGATGGTATTCAAAAAGTTGTCGCGCCTGAGTTTGGCCCGGAATGCAGCGTCGACTTGTCATTCATTCGCAATTGCGGTGCCGAAGCACCCAATACACTGCCATCGCACACCCGGGGGCTTCTCTTTCGAATTGTGACCTACTACAGCTGTGATGGATTGACCCATTACGATGGATATGCCTGGAAACCGGTTGGACCGGATTAAGTATGCATACAAAACAAACTAAAACCTGTGTCAATAAAAAAAATCCTGACGCTTATTTTTTTTATTTTGTACTGGATCAAATATTTTTTATTCTGGCTTTGATTTGACATTTTCGTACGACGTAATTTAATATTACGGTGCTATGTTTTAGTATCCATGCAATAAATTGCTTTGATCTTGCGCAAATACTGTCGTGCAAGAAATTTGTAAGAGCAGACTGAACCCCAGGTTTTTGCCAAGTGCAGGGCCTCCTCATGATGGGCGAAGATGCTGCCTCTCACTTCCGTCTCGGGGCTTTCGGAACCTGGACGAGGATCAGTTCAAGGAGGTCCCCATGGGCAGACCTTGAGAACACGGTCGTGGCAATCTGCTACTCTTCCGGAGCCACGGGAATGCCCAAGGAGGTCGAGATCACCCACAGAGGCTTCGTTGCACACTTGCACTTGGGAAGGTGCGAGAGCTTTGCTTTATTGCTTCAATTGCAGCAGAATGGTACTCGCGGTCTTCAGTTTTCTGACCATTAGGCCCAGGGTTAGGATCGATGCTTGCTGGCTCTTTCTGGCATGACCCCACATGAGTTGAAAAATGTTAACCGGGAGGGGGGGGGCGTTAGCGGAAACCTACATGGTGGCCGGCGGTAAATGACGAATGCGTTACCGTCTTTAGCACTGTCCCGTCCTGATCCATTTCTTCGTCTGCCCCTGCGTCTACAAATGGAATGACTCCGAATTGTTCAAATGCGATTAGATGACTTGATCAGCCTGGCAAGGAAAAGTTGGAATTCTTAGTAGGACTGACACCCGAATTTTTCTAATTACTCTCACATGCCCATAACGGCCTGTTCGCCGGAATAGGTTTCAAAACGTGTGTTTCGTACTGTACGATATTAGATTTTATTTCGATTGCATTGGCGTGCCCGCACGGCGCGTTCACACCGGAGAAGCGGATCCGCAAACGCGAAGCGGATCCGCGCGTTCTCAACTGGCAACGCGGCTAAGGATCGAGCGGCTGTAGAGCGTTTTTGCCCACCGCCAGTGGGACCGATGTTTCCGCAACCGCTTCCACCATGTTTGAGGTCTAATAACATTCGCGACGCGTGATATATCAACATGGAACCTCTGGAAAATGCAATATTGATAGGATAGCACATCGAGTTATGGTCTCGTAATTTTGATTAGTTGACGTGATTCCATTTTATAGCGCCATAAATTAATACCGTTTTAAACTTTATTTATTTTAAAATATAAATTTTCTGTACAATTTGTTGCTTACCTATTTAATTTATTACATTCAACCGCACGCCCACGTAAAACATCGTGGACGATGGGACGTCATAACTTTAGAAATATTTTTTTTTTTCAGTATTAGAGATTATGGCCTATTAAGAGCTGAATAATTAAGTAACAACTGAATATAATCTGTGATATTAAGACATTAAAGTATGCTTCAAAAAAATTTCTTTAATTTGACATTAACTTTATAATTGTAGGATACATAGAACGAAAGTTATAAACCGTCAAGAAGCACCAAAGCGTCATGCATGGTGGGGTTGCAGCTTAAGCGTAATTATCCGCGACGGTTTATAGAAAACCCACGTAAAGAATTGCAAGGGGGCTGCCCTAAAGGGATAATTTGTTCGAAGCAGGTGTGGTCACGATTCCGTATGTAAAGGGCGTGTCCGAGTCGATACGCCGCGCCCTCCTGCCTTAGATGTCAGGACAACCTTCAAGCCTCATGGAAGGCTACGCGAACTAAGCGCCTGTGCTGTCCAATTCTTCGTCCGTCCTTGTCTTAGCGCTATTTGTAATTTAATATATATAACCAACTAGACTGCCAGAATATTTTGACTACGACTGAAAACACTTCCCGAATCCCAGAACGGGGTGGAGTACAAGTTGAGTTGTCGGGACTCCGACGCAACGTACATCGGGGAAAGCGGCCGCAAGCGAAGAACCTGCTTCAAAGGACATACAAGAGACACATTGAAAGGGCGACGCATGCCACAAGGTCAAAAAACCGAACTGGTTGACCATTGTTGGACCACCGGACGCAACTTTGATTTTGACAACGCAGAGACCTTGGGACGGGAACAAGGTGGGGTCCCGGGCATTCTTGGGATTGTGGCGTATCCGAGGCGACCAATCGGCGTGCAATGTTAACCGCGGCCCATATTCATGACGTGTACGCAGATTTACTGAACTCTTGTTTAATTGCTGGGCTCTCACTCGTGCCCCTGTTGGCAATCACTGAGGACGTCTACCGCATGGGAGATAAAACGTCAGATTAAACTGTTAATTTTGTTAGGTCGAGTCGGTGTTATTTGTTTAATCATGTCCAGTTCCGGTTATTGGAACATTTTTGCTAGTATCGGTATTTTTTTCCAGCTCGTTTTCCCATTTGAATTAATTGCTTTATTAGCATATTATGCGCGTCTTTTTCCTGAATAAACAACGGCTACGAGTGCGCCTTGTGTTTCTTACTTGGTTTGGTTTATGTCGTTTTCGACGCTTTATACTCCTTAAACTGGTTTGAAGAGGGCTTCATCGACTAGCAAGAAGGCGCACTGCGAGCAGACCTCTACGCTATGGTTGACTTCGTGCATGAAATCGACCTCTCCCCGTCACAGGCGAAGACTACTAACGTTGCTATAGCCAAAAGGAAAGATCACTGCCGAGACGTCATATATCTAGTCTGCCTTACTTCGCAGTATGTGGGAGACGAGGGTGGACGACGGCGAGGTGGAGGACACGTGACAAGCAGTCGGCCGAACACACATGAGCTGACGCGTGACAGTGCGTGCTGCGGGAGGCTGAGGCCGGGCAGAAACAATGGAGCTGGTCTGGCCCATGGCGATCTCCGCAGCGGTCCAACAGCGAGGTTCGGACCAGAACCGGCGAGAACGGCGAGCCTTGGCTAACCGGCCTAGGCCATGACGACTTCAGAGTGGTTCCGCAGCGAGATTCGGGCTATGATAGCCTGAAACAGCAAGCCTACGCAGCGCTGGCGTGGGAAGTACGATTTGCAGGGCTTGTCACGGACTACGACTGCGAGCTCTGAACGACAGGCGACAACCAGGGTCGGCGAGCCCGGACTGTCGGCTCTCCAGGACGGGCAACCTTGAAGTGTCCTCTCGTTGTGTTGTGTCACTCTTTGGGAGACAAGCGAAGCACAGACCGATCGGGCGGCGATTATTATAGAGCGCCCCCACATACAAATGGCGCCCAACTAGGGACGTGGTCGGTATGCCTCCACTTCTGGTTTCCTTCGAGGAGTCCCACGACTTTGTGGAGCGGGTTGTTCACTAACGCTAATGATGCCCGTGGAGACAGTCTGTTGAAATTTTGCTGACTTGTCTCACAGCAGTGCTCAGCAGGCGTCTCCTCGTTTCGAGTACCGAAAAGACTCGAAGGACCAGGTTTCGGACGCGCTTCGTCGAGCACCTCAGAAGAACGGTTGGGAGGGGATAATGCAACCGGGGTGTGACGAGGACTGCGGTTCAAATGAAAGAAAGTCGTTTTCGGTGGTGGAGGAGAGGCATCTCATGTTCGCGGGAAGGCAGAATAACGGTTGGCAGGAGGTGAAAAGCCAGGACATGAGCAGATTTAGGATGCTGCGCAAGGGGACCAACGATCATGGTTTAGGGTGAAGTGGTAAACAAGAAAGAGCCTGTCGATGCCCGGTAATCAGTTCGGTTCTTTTCAGCGGGTGTCGAAAAAATCACGGCAATAGCAGTTGACCCCGGGAACGCTGGCAGACGAATTTGTCAGCGGGTGTCGGAGAAATTCAGGGAATAGCAGTTGACACAGGGAACGCTGGCGAACGAATTTGTTGGCGGGTGCAAAAAAAAATTGAGAAAATGGCAATTTACACAAAACATTGGCAGGCGAGTTAATGATAACTACAATTCGTATCTGCAGGGTGAAGGCAGCTTATTGTTTCGCGCCATCCCATCAAACGACGAAGGGCAGAAGACGAGTCTCCCTCCAGGGTGGTAATTCATAGAAAACTAAGGCGGTAATTTTTAGGGTGCTTTTTTTACTTCACTCTGGCTGGTCGTGGCAGTGGCAGCGAGACGTTTTATTAGTTACGTAGCGTCACAGCTTTGCCGAGGAAGATGCTGGAGATATTCCGTTGGACTTGTAGCTGTTCAGCTTGCTTTGCCGTGCGAACAGCTCAAGCGGGCTTGTTCGCTCAGCTGGCTCCCCCTCCAAAGGCCAATGAATCCCTAAATCCCGGATGCACGTGGGTGGGATGGGAGGCTGAAACTTACATCGAGCCGTACACGGTATACGCGGCCGTTGCGGAAGGCAGGTAATGTACGGACATTCCGCCGTGGCTTTAGGTTGCTTCGCTTGCGCAACCGTTCGACTGGGGTTTACGCCATGGCCTGAGGAAACTCACCCTGAGCAACGCAGCTAGTTGGTTCGCCGCATTCCTTACCCTGAAGTGAGTGGGCTCCTACGAGGTAAAGCCTAGAGCGTCATGTTTCACTTCTGGGGTTACTCGGCGAGGAAAGAACGAGGAGTGTGGCCCGGCGCCCGTTTCACATGGCTGACTCAAAGGGATACTATTGTCGCGTTGAGAAAGATGATTAATATGAGCTTGCGGTAGGACACAAGAAATCCCCTGTTCCTCAAGTCCCAGGAGTGATCGCTCCGGAATGCGGAATCGCCGAGTTAGCCGCAGTGATACTTGACTCCGTCGGCAAGCAATTTCGCAGTAGAGGCAATGGCCGCTCCAACAATCTGCGGCGGAGTGTTTGTTTGTTGCGCGTGGTTTTACCACTTCTCTTTGCGCAAAATGGCTTCCTAGAAAGACCGCCATAGGCGGCGTGGCTCAGAAAGCCCACCGGAAGGAAACACGGCCCGATCCGTTTTGCCAAGTGCTCAGGGGGCTGACACTGGTTCGGCCTGGCAGACCCGTGGGGTAGTCTTTAATGGAGACGGCGGCACCGGCGGTGAGCCAGCCGGCGGAACAGCGGAAAGCCAAAGGGACTTCGTGGGCTCCGCGAGCCCGACGGACGCGGGCAGTTCTAAGCTCGCGGATACATCCACGCGGAACGGGGAAAGTCCGTCCGCCTTGGTGGAACCAGCTCTGCTCCATCGTGGAGAATGGGAGAGCGAGCGACGGACAGGAGGCTGTCGCCATTGTTTGCAGCGGCTTCGCTAGAAGAGCCCGCTTAAACCGGCACCAAGGATGGCCGACGCCAAGGGACCCACCATCACTTTCGGACGCTACAACGTGGACACAGCAAAAAAACAACTAGAGAGATTCACGAAGCATTCATCATCAAAACAAGAGGGGCTGATATCTGTATCAGCTGAGCCGTCAGTGGCCTTATCAGATAAAGAACTTCTATATTCAGAAAAAGATGAAGGGCGCTGGAAGTGACTAGGTTTATTTTAGGTATTGAAGCATGTGTGTGTTTTTAATAAACTTTCTGTTGCGAGTGCGCCCCGTGTTGTCGTCCACTTCTTCACCTGTCCCCGTTCCTTTGACGCTCATTTCCAGTCATGAACCAAAAAGCCCAGCTAAACATTTTGTTGGAATGGGAACCCTGTGGAAAACCGGTCGGGATTCCTGACAGGCAGCGCTATGGCCCATTGTCGTCGCAATCTCCTCCACGATGGCTGGCCACCACGACTGACTGCGAGCTGTCAGCTTCATGGATATGTCTCAGCAGTTTCACTCCATCCGGACCTGCATTTACTGATATTACAACTCTGGATCCCCAGATCGAGCATCCTGAGTGTGTTGACAGCTCGATGCTTTTTTTTGTGAAATATGTAAACCTCGCCTCCTTTAGCTTGTGGAGAGTCCCTCTCAACCACTTGGTAGACACAATAAGCTGATGTATCCTCTCTTGTCATTTGTATGGTCCTGCTGGCGGTGAGAGGTGAACCCATTGGTGCCTCGATCATCGGGACATCTCCAGGACAACAAGGTTCATCCTCGTTGTCGGGAAAAACTAAACGATTTAACGCATCAGCATTTTGGTCTTTCTTTCTTTCTGGTCTATAGACTAGCTGGTAGTCATATGCTGAGAGCTTAATGCACCAGCGTCAAATACTGGGGGAGATTACTTGGTGTACAGGCTTCTGGGAGCTTAGAATGCCAAGCTAGTGTTGATGGTCAGTTACAATAGCCACCTTGCGCCCAGCGATATATTGGTGGAAGTGAATGGCTCCAAAAACCACGGCTAACCCTTTTCGGTCCAACTGCGTGTTGTTCCGCTCGGCCTCACCCAGTTTCTTGACGCAAATGCGATGGGAGCCTCCTGCCTTGTGTTCAACCTGGGTCAGGACCATACCTCGGCAAATTCATTCATGAACTCGCTCATTCACCTTCATTCACATTCACGGCGTGAATCTGAATGGCTCTGAATGAATTCTTGAAATTGAAAAAAATCATGATGTGATGGTGAATGACTTTGTGAATTTGAATGAATTCGTGATGTGATGGTGAATGAATTCGTGAATTTGAATGAATTCGTTGATGTGATGGTGAATGAATTCGTGAATTTGAATGGAGGTCGTGATGTGATGGTGAATGAAGTCGTGAAGTCGTGATGTGATGGTGAATGACTTCGTGAATTTGAATGAATTCGTGATGTGATGGTGAATGACTTCGTGAATTTGAATGAATTCAGTGATGTGATAGTGAATGACTTCGTGAATTTGAATGAACTCATGATGTGTTGTGATTGTGAATGACTTCGTGAATTGAACAGAATTCATTGTGATGTGAATGACTCATGAATTCGTGACGTGATGGTGAATGGCTCGTGAACACGATGAATTTGTGATGTGAGTGGCTCGTGAACTTGACAAGTTCATGATGGGAAGTAATACCGTGAACTTAATTCTCGATGTGATAGTGAATACGGTTATGAATTCAGAATAGGCGGAAAACATGTTACGCAGGTGCTGCTTGCTTGCTTTCATCCTTCACCGCAAACGACAGGGACCCATTTGACTTTAGCGGTTTGGGCATCAGTCTCGCTGCGTAGCCGTGCGCGCCTCAGCGCGGTGGCCCTTTTGTCGAGCACTTTCGCAGTAACAGCTGTTTATAAGGGAAGTGCGGTGGCAGTGGCAATGAAGGGGGGGGGGGGGGGGGGGCTAGTCGTTTTCTTTGGCACTTGGAGCGGTTCCTCGCGAATCAATTGAGCTCCTTGCCGACCTTGTCCTTTCGTGTCTCGGGGGATATGGTCCGGAATCTCGAAGCTCGCTGTGCCGTTTCGCTCGTGAGTCGTGCGTGGCGCAGCCGCGCTGTCCGCGCGCTACGTTCACCCAGACCTGACGGCGCCGACAAAAGGGGAAGCGCGGCGGGGAAAGGATAGCGCTGCACCGAGGTCCGCGGCTCGCGTGCGCCTCGGATTTTTCGGGCCTTCGCTCTTGAATTGGTGACGTAAGCTCGTCGCCCTCCTCGTGTTTCCAGACTGCCCGGCGCCATTGCAGCCTCCTCTGCTGATTTGTTGTTAGTTTAGTTTTTTTCACCATCGTTTTTGTTCTGGGTCTGAGAGAAGCGCGGCCGCGGTAGGTAGTGGTGGCAATTTCAAAGGAGGAGGGGAGCAGGGGCGGCGGGCGTTTGCTTTGACAGATGATTTGACAGGTAACATTGAATGTCACCGGTGTCCTGAGCGGTTCCTCGCTAATATGTGAGCTTCTTGCCGACATTTTGCTTCCATCTTGGTGCAGATGGACACAATGATCTCTGCGGCGTTTGGCTTGCGCGCTGCCCAGCAATTTTAAATTGAAAATGAAAATTTTCAATTTAAACATTTTGTCGTATCTTTGACACTCGATTGCATTGTCTGTACACCAAAATTATACACGCTGATAGAGTGTACCGTGTACACAACGAAAGTTAATGTTCAAAAATAAATTATCTGAAAATAAATTTTCTGAGTGAAGTATTTACCCTTTGAAAGTTTAGCAATGAAGAATATCCTCCTCCCCTGCCCTCACCCCCACCCCGGTTTGGCTCGTTTCATGTTTGATTTTCAAGACACTAACTAGCGTGTACGAGTTACAAATAAAACGGACGATTGCAGTGCAAATATACCATGCCTTATGTTGCTTCATTATGATTTTGCCACTGAAACCAACGGTCAATTAAATAGACCACCGTGGAAACATGTCTCGTAGAAGCAGTACCAAGTTCCGGAATTCTAAGCTACAACAAGAAAACAGTACAAAGAATATAACGTCGCACCTTTGTAATGATATCCTTACGAGAACTTCAG
Organism: Ixodes ricinus; assembly: GCA_037355805.1. Lineage (NCBI taxonomy): Eukaryota > Metazoa > Arthropoda > Arachnida > Ixodida > Ixodidae > Ixodes > Ixodes ricinus. The sequence goes on from JAZHYW010065496.1 coordinate 17,050, forward strand.
CTCCGAAGCCGACATTCACTTGCAAACGCGCATCACTGAACATAAAACACACTTCTTGGTGTTATCGTTATAATCACATGCTGACTCGCACCAGCGGGAACTCTTCGTGTTTCTGCAAATATGCACACGAAAAAGAAGAAAGGTTTCGTGTTTGTAAGTTCCCTTTCCGGCTTAAAATTTTCTTTTTTCGTTTTTTATGATGATATTAGGGAAGCAAAAAACAAAGTAGACCTTCGGTCTGCGATGGGGAAAAGGGGAGCGTCAAAAATCCACAAAGTTCTTTTTTATATATATATAACTGGATATGAACACGAGCACTCAGCACTGTTGTAACTTGTAAACGGATGTCTCTCCCCCTGCCCACCTCTACTTCACAAAATGGAGGGTGCAGGGCGCCTCCCCCCCCCCCCCGCCCCTTCACGTAAAGTGTTGGCCTTCACCCTCGACTTTGGGGCGAGGGGGGGGGAAGGCGAGGGTGTTCATGTCTCTTTAGCTTCGACAAAAAGGGGGTACCTTCTGGGGTGTGAAGCAGATCACTCGTTCAAGCCTCAAAACGCTAAAAAAAACAGAAAAAAAAACGAGTGGGATTAGCTGACAACCAAAGATTTTTCTTTTACTTTTTTTTATTTAAGCTCTTTGTGAAAATAAAACAGCGAGAATGGCGACGTCGCCTTTTAGTGGATGTGGCCTTCCTCTTTTTGTTAGAATTTTTTTTTTTTTCGGAAAGAAATGCACTGGGAACTGTTGCTTCCCTGCAGCGATAAGCTTGTACAGGATTTTGAGACGGATGGATGACTGGATAATCCACCGTTTTAAGAAACCGTCGGTTCAGTAGTCTTCGCAGCAAGATACGGCATTGCCTGGGCATTGCGTAATCGAGCGCAAGCAGCCACCCCCTCCTAGTGGCTCTACTGAGCTGAGTTACCTAAATTTAGTTCCCCCAACGTCTCCGGTTTGGTTCCCGGACATTTCATCGAACGCCGTTTTGTCGAACACCGTTTCATCGAAAAAATGATGACGTTTCATCGAACGCCGTTTCATCGAATCGCTGACGGCCGTTTCATCGAATGTCTTTTATATAAAAAGTGTGAAATATGCTCTTTTATGCACGGATCGAGTGCATTTTCGTGTCATTCACCCATTTCATTGTCAGGTTTTTTAATGTCCAAACTTGTAGCTGTTACAATTTATTTTGATGCAAGTAACCCATGAGGATATTTGTACCGATTTTTATGTTTGTCTCGCATATTGTGCTTGTCTGTTCACCCCCTCTGTATTACCTGATGGGCCTTGAGGGTATTGTAACAAATAAATAAAAAGTCGCACTCCCGGTAAGAGCGCACTCCAACTCATGGAGGCCAGAAGGCGACTTCGGTTTTGCGCAGGTGCAACAACTTTAGCCATGTGAGCCGCCTAGCCTCTCATGTCTTTCTATTGATACCTTTTTACTGCCCGAAGCTTGCAGTAGCTAAAGCTGAGGTGCTATTTATGAAACTACAACGAAACATTGTTTTTTTAGTTCTAAGATTCAATGAAGTCAAAAGTAAGTACGTCACTTTAAATTTTGTTTGAAAACTTTCGGGGGTTCATGTGTTCGTGCGACAGCCATTCACCGTTTCAAATGATGAGCAATTGCTCTCAAAAAGCCCCCACAGCCATAGCTCCGTCGGTTCTCATAAAAAAGGCGGACCTTCTCATTTCTTGCCACTATGGCCTTCTTCTGGCGAGGAGGCTCTTGGGAACTCAGCATCGCCTCCAGCTTGTCTTCCGTCAGTTGATGTTCTGCGGCGATGCAAGTCAAAAACTTCCAGAACCCGGGATGGGCGCCTCCGACCAGCTTCAGGAAGCGGGAATGCCACCCTGGCGTTCGATAAGACGGCGTTCGATGAAACGGCTTCGATGAAACGGTGTTCGATGAAACGGCGTTCGATGAAACGGCATTCAATGAAACGGCGTTCAACGAAACGGCGTTCGATGAAATGTCCGGTCCCAGCGGCGGGCACCAGCAGCAGCAGGCGGCGCTTCGTGTACGCGGCGCAGCCATATATCGTTTCAAAAGAGACGAAGCCGCCGTCACGAGCAGGCCCACCTAATCCGGCGCCGAGACCATATCACGTGACCTGCCGGTTCCGCGCGGCGGCGCACGGAGCACATTTACGTGACACGATAGCAGCGCGGCATTGGCTGGGTTGGCGCTCTATCAATGTGCCTTTGCGTTTCGCGCACTCGAAATACCCCACTTCCCCGACGGAGTCAGGTCCTGGTTTCAAGTGGCTGACACAAAAAGGCGCCACTGTCCTATTCCGCAAGAACTGCGAACTCGAGAAGGGCTACCAGCCGTGAAGTCGAATTTAGTCAGAATGAACCTGAATGACTTCGTGAATTATGCGGAATTCATGATGTGATGGTGAATTCGTGTTGACCGTGATGGTGAATAACTTCGTGAAGTGATGGTGAATTCGGATGAATTCATGATGTGATGGTGAATTCGGATGAATTCGTGATGTGATGGTGAATTCGGATGAATTCATGATGTGATGGTGAATTCGGATGAATTCATGATGTGATGGTGAATTCGAATGAATTCGTGAAGTGATGGTGAATTCGGATGAATTCATGATGTGATGGTGAATTCCGATGAATTCACGATGGTGAATTCCGATGAATTCGTGGTGATGGTAAATGACTATGTGAATTGGTGATGTGATGGTGAATGACTTCGTGAATTCGGAGGCGGCAGTGATGTGATGGGGATGAATTCTTGGCGCGGTTGAACGCCGTGATGTGAAGGGGATGAATTCTCGGCGGAGTTTGAAAGCCGTGATGTGAAGGGGATGAAGTTTTGGCGCGGTTGAACGCCGGGATGTGAAGGGCCGTGACTTTGGGAGGTCGGAGTACCTTGTGACGTGAATGCGAATGAATTTGGAGACGTGATTTTGTTCGTGATGTGATGGTGAATGAAGGGGCTCTAAAATGCCGACCTATGGTCGGGACTGCTGCTGCCCATACCCGTGCGCGCTCAGTCCGCGCGCTCATTGCTTCATTCTCAGGACATTAAAATATGTGGGGAAGTACGGGAATACTGTTATACTTGGGCCAAGAAGGTTTTGGGCACAATATTTTTTTCTCATGTGATTTTTTATATTGGACAAACTAGCCTGTGCGTGAACGAGAAGGTGTTTGAAGGACACAAGGGCGGCTTTGTCAAAATATTCAAATTCAGAACGTGCGAATTATAGTAGTAAGTGTAACAATCTTTGCGATCTTCCAAAATGGAAGATTACGAAGATTATGAAAAGCACAAACACGATCAGTTCAAACCGATTGTCATTGAGAGAAGTTGCACGTCCTCCGCCGGCAATATATACCTAAGATCAAGGTAACTAGATTGGGTCAGTTGTGGAAATCCCACGGAAGGTGGGATTTCAACACTGACCTAATCTCACTTCAGTACGCCTCCCGCAGGCCTCTCGTCGTTTGAACAGCCATTTAGATTTTTGTTTTATAACTGTGTATTTCATAGAGCCAAAGCCGTTTATTGGCAGAGTTTGACCATTAACTGGATTGAATAGGCGAGCATCTCGTGGCCAATTACAGGCCGCGAAACAGCCCCTAGTGGTGGTCGTGAGCTCTAAAAAGGCAACACGACAAATTTAAGCCGTTTTAGCGTCGTTAGAGTGAACTGAAAACTTGGCGCATGTGAGGTTTTCGTCACGTCCATATTCAACAGTAGAAAGAACGAACGTGTTCCAAACCAGAGCAAACTGCATGGTTGCGATGCGGAGCCCGACTGGAGCCCGACTCTTTGTGTGGCTCCTTTTCTGGTACCATTCATTAGTGCGTCAACAAGTTCCGTGGTAGAGTCCTCGTGCGCAACACACAGAAGCCAAACAGTTCGCACCGTTCCTAGCTCGCTGTTCCTTCGCTTGCCGGTTCGTCAAGCAAGAGAATCACGCAACACGTGGAGGTGATATTTAGACTTCGACCAAACATGGGCTAACCGCAGAGGATGCAAGCGCGAGCTGGTAGCTTTGAAAGATTCTTCCCCAGCACGAACACTCGAGCGGCGGAGCAGGGAACAACAGCAGGGTGCTCGCGCTCGCAGGATCAAATCAGATCAAATCATTTATTTGCATCTGCAAGTACAGATGCCGGAGCCATGGACAAAAAAGCCAATGTTTGTTTGCTTGACGAGGTCCGGGCCCCGAGAGCTTGGCAGATGGTGACAGAGATGCAGAAAAAACAATCATGGTAATAAATATGCACAAACGCGTTAAGTAAAAGATTAACATAACTTAATACATATTATACAAAAAGTAGGTACATTGATTTACGATCTAAACTATAAATGTCAAGATTATCTAAAGAATATTATTGAGTAATGTGGGTAGGTTATAATGAAAGGACTGCAAGCCGTAATTTGTACGATTACGGGACGCCCTCCATTCCTCGGAGCAGCGGGTGCGGATGGTGGTTAAATTTCTGGTTAAATTTGTGGAGATCTGGCTGCCCTCCCCCGCGCCGACCCTCCGAGCCCCAATTTCCGGCAACTCGGACTCGATGCCTCCGAGCTGCGTCATGCCTCGGGGACCGGCCATGGCCTCGCGTACCACAAGGTCCGGCTGGACCACTCCCCTAGGCCAACTGACGTCACGAGACTGGCCTCCCAGAACAAAGGGGCGAAGGCTTGAAAAGGGGAAGCCGGCCAAAGGAAGGTCTCTCTCGGACGGCTGCGCTCTCGAACGGCGGGACACGTAGGATGGTGCAGCGGGGACAAGGGACGAGGACGCTGGCGCGGGATTCGACGGGACACGGGCGCTGGCGCGGGGAGTGCGGGTGCGAAGTCGAGTGACGGACTCGACGAACGGACCGGACAGCGACCCTGGACGACGACGACGTCCCCATGACGCGGTGTGGATGACCACCGCTGGGACTTGGAAAAGCTGCACTGGCGGCGGACTCCCCCTGGCCTCGCTGATCACCGTTCCCCGATCCCGAAACCCCCAGGCAATGAGTGAGTGAATAAACCCTTTTGCCGAGAGCGAAGTACTGCTGTGTCATATTCATCCGGGAACAGGGTCTGAGGGAATCGGAGCTAAAAGCCCGCAAATTTGATGTATTCCTCAAAGAAGCGATCATTTCTGGTGAAGAAAAACAAAATGACCTAGTCAGAAGGTATTCTTACAATCGATATATCTATTCATAATTTTGTATTTTTGAAATAATGATTCGGTATGGAATAAATAATGAACGTTTCCAATAAAGTGTAACACTCTCTTTTGAAGCAATAGTATTTTATTTAGATTTGATTTTGTCATCGTACCCCAAATGAGATGACAATACATTATTTAAGAATTAAATAATGCATGATATATTTGTAATCTTATATTTTCGGGGAGAATGAAACAACATCGAGCAATATTACCGACGATTTTGCATGTCACAGGTGTCATGCTATGCATGACACCTGTGACATGCAAAATCGTCGGTAATATTGTGGATTCTGAAAGTTGCATATTTCTTTCACTGCGCTCTGCGAAACCGGTTGTCAGCGCAGAGCCGTTCTGTGTCAGCGGAGATCCCGACGTCTACTCTCTTCGATCAGATTGGCACTCACTTACCAGTAATATTTTTGTCCAGAAAAAGCGCAAAGCGGGACTACTGTCTCGATTATTAGCCCGATTTGAATAGTTCCTTGGCAGCCGCAGTCAACGCCTCCACGCCTTTGGTCACCCAACGATCATTGCTGCTGAATTGCTATTGACGCCACGGTACACGAGACGCCGAGATTGAACGATTCTATTTCACGATTTAAATGTCGTTTCCTATATCGTGACTTCGTGGTTTGCTGATTGGTCGACACGTTGTCGCGTATTTAGTTTGCGCTTTAACCGAAGGGAGAATATTCGGCGCTGGAGGCGGCCTTTGCTCCGCATATTGGGCCAAACTCTCCCAATATAAGGCCCCGCATAGAGCAGAGCTGGAACGGCATCTAGACGCTGTACTTCGAAACAAACGCATTCCACAGAATGCACTGCAGGTCGAGTAGCAGAGGCAAGTCGTGGTGAGTGAGGGGTGGTCTATTCGTGCAAGCAGCGTCTATGAGCAGCTTTGTAACTGATCTAATCTAATAACGTTGCTTAGGGTAGACCGATCTCACTTAGCGTTCCACGCATGCGTGACGCCGTCATCGGAGCTGTAGTTCACAGGGCACAGGCGCCAGTGTACAAGATGGCTCGTGCCGTCTCGTGCTCGGCTCGCGCAGAGCTCTAGCGGGGTTGTCGCGCGCGCAGAAAGACTGCAGCTCTATTATCCATGCCGGCAGTGGCGGCATAACAAAACTAACTGGTGTGATCGGTCTATTGCATGAGTGTCGGTCAAGAAATGTGCGGAACTTTCATGACTTTTGTTTTTACACCTTCTATTTTTTTTAAATATTTATCTATGCTCTTGGACATTCGTGCTCAAATTGTGGAGAGTGGTGTGTCCTATTATGCTATTTTCGGGGCTCGATGATGAAAGTGCTTCATTCTTTTCGCTGTTGAACTGGAGTAGTTACCTCGTGTTTGGTTTCCTCGCGTTGACTGATGGTCATGTATCTATACAAGGTGGAAAGTGTTGACAAAGGTATTTAATGTGTTAGAGATGGTCTATGTGAGTACGTGTGTTTGTTTCTTTTTTATGCGTTTTTCCCCGCCTTTACATAGTGTCAAATGTTTTTATTTTCTTGCATGCCGCTGGAAGGCGTTGTGTCCGTTTTGATTCGTGAATAGCCTATATCAATGGAAGAACGTCCATGTTATGAACTATATGCTCGGAAACACGTAGATCGCTATGCATGTGCCTGTTCTTTTCTTGTACAGGACTTGCACAGCGTGCGACGAGAGCGACGTCTTTCTGGCTTGGAACCCGATCACGCACCTGTCAGGCTTTCTGACCACCCTCCTGGCGGCTTGTATCGGAGCCACCTGCGTCATCGTGACGCCAGCTCTCACCTTCAATCAGTTCTATGACATCTGCAACAAGTTTCAGGTAAGGGGTGTTGCAACTTTAGCGCCATAGAAGAGCCTCAGTTTTCTACAAAGTTTGCTTTCTTTCTCTGGGTGTGAGGGAAGATAGAAAAAAGACCAATTGATACCAACTGAGTACTAACTCTGGGCGCTGTGAGGCTGGGGAGAAGCATAGAGATGAGGCCTTTGGGGGATAGGGTTGATAAAGGCACTGGAGGTGAAGCAAAGAGAAGAAGGCATATTTAGAAAGCGCAAAGCGTACATTGCTATATGTCCTAAAACTAAATATTGTCACGAATAGTAACAAAGATAAAGTCAAACTGAAAATAAGTGGTCTGATGATGCGAACTTTGGCCTGCAACCTATAAAAAAAGAACAGGAATCTTTGTCAGCAACGCAAGATTCCTTTTAGCGTCGCCCTAGCTTGCGTCGCCTTTTGCGTCGGCGACGCAAGGGCAGACTTCCCCAAAGCAGCCAGTTACCGCTACGTTTATACATGCGGTCAGCTTAGAGATGTTTCGAACCAGAACACAACATGACCGTAAAGAGTGAGCTGGAACTTGCCATAATAAATCATAATTATAAACTAGATAACCGGGTCGAGCGGTTTTCTGACCTTGTTTGTGATGAAGAACAGCGCGAAGACGTCAGGACAAAGTGTAGAGAACACACAGGACAAGGGTCTCTTTCCCATGTTAATATAAAATTCTTTCAGACAGCGCTTTGCCCTGTATTTTCTCTTTTATTCGGCCCTTGTATTTTCGCGCTGTTTGTTTACCATGTATGCATACCAACTAGCCCAATTGTTTTTTCTATTGAACCTTGTTTGGCCGCCACTTTTGATCACCTGCCAGTCCGAAGCTCCGAAGTCAGAAGTTCAGTGGCAGAGAGACCAGTAAAGCGTCAAGGTAGTAAATATATAGCTATTTTTACGTAATACGTCAAAAGAATTCAAGAAATATTTTGACTGTGTAGGTCAGTGGTTCTCAACCATTGATGTTTCGCGGACCCCTTGTAGATCCGCTGAGATGATGGAGGACCCTGTTCGTGGTGAGGGGAAAGGGAAGGTATAGGTTAATTATGATAATGATTTAATAAATGGATATATATAAGAACTAGTGTGAAGCAGACTCTCTGATTGACATACACACGAGAAAACTCACCCCAAAATTGGAATGTTTCTTCAATACGTTATAATAACCGAATAACAATACTGTTATTGCGGGCTTTAGTGATGAGGCAGGGCTTCGCGGACCCCTAAATACCATTTGAGAAACTCTGGTGTAGGTAAAAGCTATTTAAGAAATATTTTCATGTCCTCAAGATATTGCGTCACGGACGCCCAAATAATGTTTTGGTAGTGGACGTCGAGATGGCAAAGGCCCGTTCATACACTTCGCGTTTCACTCAAACCGACTGGGAAGACAAAACCGGTTTTAAGCCTCTTGTGACTGCTTACGACCGGTTGTATATGCTGCACAGCCGGTCGTAGTCAAACCTAAGTGTGTGAATGTGCCTTTAATGGCAAGTGGTTTCTTACTGGTTCACCAGCCTGGGATCATGAGCGCATGCGTTGTCGTGTTTTACTCACCTCCGTAGCAGTGTGTTACAATGCCGGGGAGATCGGTGGCCGAGTGGGCTATCGCGCACCATCTCGTAGCACGTGGAGTGGAAGCTCGCACTGCAGAACCCAGGGATCCTGGGCTCAATCCCCACCCCTGCCCGTTTAGATCTGGATAAGAATCGTACCGGAATGCGGTCGTGTATCACTACTGCGTGGTGCACGGTAAAGACCCCAGGCTAGCGGTTGTACTGCACTGGCTGAATAGCTCATCTACGGCTACGAGACAAATCACCGTTGAAGCAAGCTAACTTCTACGCTGTATAAGCATACACACACACCCCAAATTTTTGTGTTGCAATGCGTAACACACCTTCGCCCTTGGCATCCTGACTCTTGTTGACCATCTCAATGTCGGGCTGTCTACGAAAGGAGGTCGCCTGGATAAAAAAGGCAGAGTACCACTACTGTTGGAGACGGTCAACAATTCCTGGGGATCGGGGCGGGACGTTGTATGGTCGCGGGAACCTACAGTGACGGCTTCCACGCGACGCTGACGCACTACAGGTGCCGCGGAGCCCGACTTGGGCGAAGCAACATCTCATATGTGGCCGATTCTGGTATACGTGGCTAGTTGTACGCTGTGCCGAAATAAGGCTAAATATCCGTCGGAGCTGGTGACCATGGCGATGCGAACTTGTTTCATCTTCCAGCAGAACTGGAGACAATGGTGCGTTCGCTGAATACAATGCTGATGATGGACTCTAGGAAAACCCCAATTAAAAGTTCTTCGCCTGAACATGATCGCCTGGTAGCACCGGTGGCTGTGGTCCGTGATCGCAACGTGTACTTCTGTGGTACCTGATTGAGTAGAACCTTAGAACGAAGATCGAACTTTGGTCTGCACTCCATGAGAGTATAGGAAGATGGGAACCCAGAGATATCTCATGGGCGTGGTGCGTCACTTAGAAATGGTAGTGAAAACTAATTCTGGAACTCTATAACCGAAGTTTCGTTCAGCCTTTTTTTGTTGTATTCTGAACGATTTGTTTTTATCCCTGGGTGCTGGATGAAACAGGAGAACCCTGATGCCAATAATCTGTTCCACTAGAGGAATTTCACAAATATGTAAGTTGTCAAAACAAAGTGTATAATAACAAATAAAATTATTTAAATCATGATTTACTTCAGGCCAATTTGGCTATGGTGATTTGAATAAAATGTTTCATACAAAAAAATCCCAAAACTAGCCTTAATATACGGTTGGTTTATCATTTGATGCTTTCTATTTGCACTTGTTTTGTACTTAAATGGAATCATCACGCAAGAGACGATTTATATTACGCAAAATACGGGCAGAACGGAGTGCTCTTTTGAGTAGACACGAACGTTAAGCCGGGATCACACTGCTTATACATAAACAAAAAGGACAGTCTGTATACAGACTCCTAGGGGAGTCACCGCGAGATCCGTGCTTCGAATGCGCACGACAATGACTTCAGGGAGAAACTTGGCACGCGCACATTCGAACCACGGATATTGCAATGACTCGTGTTGGCAGAGTGTCTTTTCTATGGTGCACGAGCAGTATGAACCCGGCTATAAGTTTTCTTCCTGCCTTCCACTTAGTTCCTTTGCTACGTAACATCCTATAGACCTTTCCAAAAAGGGGCTCCAGGCCGGTTCCATTTTCAGTGTTCGTGCGTATGGCGCGTGATTTGCTCGCTTTTCGAAGCAACGAACATGAACGTGCTGGGCTGAGCAGATCGCACGCTGAGCTGAGGACTTCTAAATATTGGAATGGTGTGTTGCACGCAAATCAAACACGAAGAAAAGAAAATTAAGCATTTTGTGTTCTACTATGGCGGGTGTTACATCAATAAAGAGTTCTAAAAATTACTTTAAATGTACACTAATAACAATAAAAATAATAATGTCGCGTGTATGTTTATACAGAAAGAAGTCAGTCAGCCTCAATGGGTGTCTGGTGTCTCGGCAATACATGAAAACTTTAGCCAGTGCAGTACAACCGCTAACCTGGGGTACGTCTTTAACGTGCATCACGCAGTAGTGATACGCCACAGCACGCCGGTGGTATATTCGGGTAGTGGTTTGTGTCCAATCTCTGCAATGACGACAATAGCCAAACCATAACAATGTCTGGAACTTAGCGCGTGTGCTGTGCTTTCCCAACGCCATCGCGAGTCTATGATCAACATTGGCGGCGTTTAATCGGCTCCAGATCACGTGGTCGCTTGTTCTGGCTGCGGTTTAAAGTGGTGAACGCTGATTGCTTCGTGTTACTGCGACTTTTATTGCCTGTGATGAAAAATGAATGCGTGCAAAGAAGATTTTTCGGTGTCTGTGCAGGTGACGGCGTTCTTGAGCTTCCTTCGAGGCTGCGGAGCCTGGTGGAGCACATGCATAAGACGGGCACCACACTGGACCGTGTGGTCAAGATCAGCGTGGCTGGCAGCACGCTCACCGAGTCGCTGGCCCTAAAGGCGGGCGCCGTCTTCCGGAACCTGATCTCCTTCCGGAATGTGTACGCCCTCACCGAGTCCGGAGGCGTCGTCGTCGCTCCTCCGCAGCGGGAGATCAACTACACCGACTTGGGCTTTCCCGCCCCCATGGTCGAGGTCAAGGTAAACGAGGCAGAAAAATAAAAGACAGACATGTTACTTGTGACTTTCAGGATACAATCTTCATCTGAAGGGTCTGGAGTGGGCTTTAAGTACGACAAGTTGAGACCACTACGCTTGAAGAATAAAAGAGAGAAGTTGAAGTAAAAAACAATGAACCTTTTCTTCTATTACGTTTCTGCACATGCGTATATCCTTTGCCCTGGCCTTGCTTGCCGTTTTTCCACGCCAAACGATCCAGGCCTAAGCTGGACCTTCACGAATTTGGTTTAAAAATTGTATATTTTATTGATGATGTCAAAGTACCTTGCAGACTGACGACCGTGTTGGTTGAGCTGAGGAGCACCGAAAGAATGAGACAGGTGGGACGAGGGGTGACGTACACTTTTTTCGTGAAAGAGTGTTTACCATGATTATCCCTCGTCCCTCGTTCCACCTGTCTTATTTTTTGGTGTTTTTTAAAGTGTATTTCCTAAGCTATTTTAGCTATAAATATTTGTATTATTTTCAACGACATTTTTAATATTAAAAAAAAATCAAATGAATAAAAAATTTTTTAGAAAGGTGTGAAACGAGGTTATAAAAAATACACCGTTTTCAGTAAGTCAATATATTCTAAATTATCCTGCATGTTTTGTCGCGCATTTCCGAGTGTTTTTAAGGGTGCAGATACGTTAATTAAACATCTCCTAAAAGCAAATATTCGCTTTTTATTTTTAAAAACACGCTACCTCATTAAGACTTAAAACTTGTATGTTTTAGTTTAGCAAACTTAAAAAATATTTTGATGCACAATTTGTTACTATGTCTGCTAAAATAAATGGACAATATTGAACCTATAGCAAAGTACGCAATTAAAAAACTTCTAAAGTTGGTCCGTCTAAAAATATCCTCTCAACGGTTATTCATATTCACGAATTCACACAACAAACGAACAAAGTTAGAAAACAACAAACATTACATTTCAAAATAAAAAAATATAATCTTTGAATTTTGTCCGTTGTCAGGGTTGCAAACGGAAGATGAAAACAAGCAAAATCGAGAGCGCGTTTTTTTTGTTTTTTTGTGAATGAGATGGAGCCGAACAGTGAAAGAGTAAGGTCATCCTGACCGAACTGTCTATCTTTCTGCCTTTGTTTTCATTAGTTCCGTAACATTTGATGCCGAAACTCGGGATGTTTCTGCATCACGAGGCCGTCAGCTACACGCCACAGGAAGACCAAGCCTACAGCTGCGACGGATATCGACGAATCAATGGCAGAAGCAGACCGCTAGGCAAAGAACAAAAAGGGAACCTCGGAAGGACACCACACTGCCTCGGAACTACTGATTGGCAATGGAGAGGCTGAAAGCTAGGCGCTCAGCTCGACGGGCACAGAACACCAGGATTATAAACGACGGGCATCGAGTTTTACAGGATCCCAGTCCGGACATTGCTAAAGTCCGTTCGATCAAAGAAAGGCTCACTACCAACAACGCAGAGCTTCTGCGAATTGACTGTGAGTAAAAGCCACTCATACCGGTAGAGCAGTTGAAACAGGAGTGTTTCGCTACTACCGAATATCAAGACAATGCAAGTCATGATACTCAGCGAACTGCAAAGCAAAATTAAAGCCCTAGAACCTCGAAGAATAGAAAATTCAGTGGCGAATATGGCAGCGCAGGCCGTCATTCAAGACAACTCAGTCAGTCGCGGACCAAAACTCCCAAAGCTTGAACTGTCCACTTTTGAGGGAGAGCTAAGCAACTGGCAAGCACTCTGAGAGCAGTTTGATGGTGCAATTCACAAGAATCCAACATTGGCAACCACATTAAAGTTTCATTACCTTCGTCGGTGTTTTACTGGAGATGCGGCAGCAGCAATAGCCGGCCTACCAACGACGGAAACATGCTATGCTGAAGCAGTCACCATTTTACAGTGGCGGTTTAAAGACCAGAGACGAATAGGAAGACAGCATCTGAATGCCCTTAGGAATCTACCGGAAGTTGCGTCGGCCGGCGACGATAAAAAAGCGTGAGAATCCTGTATGACACATCTTCAACATTCGATGCCTCAACTCTCTGAAGGTACCCACATCAAGTTTCTCAGCCATGCTGTGTGACATCCTTGTCAGGGCGTTACCCTACGAGATTACAGTCGAATATCACAGAGAACTTAGGCAACATGACTTTCGGTAACTCTTTGGCTCTACACCAAGAGAACTGTTCTACAGCTTCAACTTCAAGGTCACCGAAGTTTCAGAGCTGAATGGAATGCTTCGCTTTTTGCACGTTGAAGTTGAAAGCCGAGAAAGAAGCGGGCTCGAGTACTCAAGAACCAAGGATGACACAAAGGTGAAGTTGCTTCCCTCCATCTCCATCCCCTCTGTACATTCCCATCAATGTTGAGGCAGGTGAGTGCCACTTTTGTCATTCCAAGAAGCACGACGCACCATCTTGTGATTGCAACATACAGCTAGCTGAAAAAACGAACCTGCTGTCATTGGACTTTAAAGGGCAACTCCGCTTCATTTTCGGTTTTGAAAAAACAATGCAGTCCTCTTCAGTATCGCCTAGGAAGACCACACGTCAAATATTACGACGCAGTTCTGTCTAAATGTTTCTGAGACGGTACGGCAAACTTTGCAACTCGCCAAGTTGCCGAAATCGGCTGACTCGAGCGGGCGAATTCAGGCGCAACCAACAGCGCAGTCAAGGCTACGGCATGGGCGGGGCCAACATTGAGCTAAACGTCATCATCATGGCCCCCTCTTGCTTGTTTTTACTTCTCCAGGTGAGCGTAGCGTATGACGTCAGCAACGTTGCCTCTCGGCGCTCGCGCCTGCGCAGCGTGCTCCTTGGGAGCCGTCCGGCCGCCCGCCGTGGTCCCGCCGTTACCGCCGTCTTCCGCGTCACAACCACCGTCCTCGTCTCACCGTTCGTGATTAGTGTCTCTTGGAGTTTCGTCCACACTACGGACACCACGTGCGCAGACTTATGCCGCAGTTGTGCAGACGTCGTCGAATGCCGTAGACACCAAAACGTGGCGAAGAGTGCGGTGCAGACGGTGCAACAGGGCATGACGTCGGCCGCGTAGCCTCCACAAGCCATGCTCCCTTGACGCCTCGCCTCTTTCTCATTTTTCTCCTTATTCTCCTCACTTATCAGGCCAACGTGACCACGTCACGTGACCGTAGCTAGCCTTCGTCTAGCTATGGTGGACTAGAATACACCACAGCGTAGCCTTCGATCTGATAAAACCTACCGGACGGAACGAGCGCAAGCCTGCAAGGAATCCTCCTACAATCAACAATCCATCTCGCACGTGACATGTCACGCGCACCAATTGCCAGAAGATCTGCGGTCACGCTGGGCACAAAATCGTTTAAACGTTTTATGACTAGGCTTCACCAATATTGCAACGTGCCCCCTCGTGCTTATAACCTCCTTGCTTGCCACATGCCCGCCCCAATCCCGCCCGTCGTTGGGCCGAGGATCACGTGACATCTCGTACCACGTGATGGCCATGTTCTGGATGGATGGATGGATGGATGGATGGTTAATGGCTATACCATTTATAACGGTTCGTAGCTTGCGCCACCTAGCCTAAGTCTAAAAAGACAAAAACATGATTCCTCCTGCGCTTTTAAGACCAATTTTTCTCCGCCTAACTATCACCAGGCAGTGTGGGATATCACCAGGATGACCTTCGGGGGATCGGGCAAAAAAAACCAAAAACATCACCCCCCTGCTTCTTCCCCCCGGCGAGGGAGTCGCCAATTATTCCTCTGGTCAAACCTTGTCGGCGTTACCCCAGCACCGAACCCACTGGGAGACAGGGTTGACACTTGGGCCAGCGCCACGCGGGAAGGGAGTCCTTATTTTCCTCTGTCCCGCCTGTCCCCAGCTGTGCTAGTTAGTTCTGTATCATTCAATTTTCCCTAGATAGTTTCCGCCAATCTTCTAATCGCCTCTTTGTCACTGTTATCTGTTTTCTATTATCTGTTTCTCATCCGTCCTTCCATCGTCGCCAGCCCGAGGCCAATGTTGCCGGACGTAGCCAAAGTTTCGGTTTCGATTTCCGCTCGTGTTTAAAATTAGATTTAAAAATATATATCCCATTTTTCGCGAAGCAAACGACGTAGTGTCTTTTACTAGGGCTTTTTAATTCGAAATCACTCATTATCCCGAAATCTTCGAAATTGAGCGGAGCTGCCCTTTAAGTGCTTTCAATGCACACTCAAGGGTCATCGGGCAAAACATTGCCGAAGAAGCTTAGTTGTGCGATATGCGGAGGCAGGCACGCAACCCCAATGTGCGATCCTGCGTTTGTGAAACAGAAAAAGGAAGCTTCATCCGAAGGAAACGAGACACTTTGTGTTTCTGCATCCCGCGCGGCTGCACGCTCCGACAGAAAGAAAAGTGATGAAATATACCTCTTTCAAGGCATGGGTGGTCACTAATGAAGGTACCACCTATGTCAAGGAAATCTTCGACGGAGGTAGCCAATGCTCATTCATTAAAGAAAAGCTAGCACAACGTCTTGGATTGAGGGTCCTTCGGGCAACAAGGATCGCTCTGAACATGTTCGCCAGTAGTAATACCAAGGTTATAGAGCACAATTCCGTTGTGGAGGTCAAGCTCAGAAGCCAATTCAGCAACATTGAAATAACGTTTGAGGCTCATGCATCATTCATAAATCCCGCTATTTTAACCCTAACGTTATCACCCCCCTGCTTGAGCCTCCTAACCGAACATCTCGTCGTTTAACTAACAGCCGAAGTTATAAGCACATTTTTGGTTATACACCTGCCTTCAATAACTCCTCACTACCACGCGCAATCATGCACTGGAATTGTCTTCCTGATCACATAACCGCACTTTCCGACCCTACAGCATTCCGAGTAGCTGTTTTAGATTTTTTAAGTTCTATTTGGTTTTCGTTTACAGTGATGTTCTTGCCAACATAATGAAGTGTTAAATGTGCTTGGACCCTAAAATTTGTATAATACATAATTTTGTTAAAGTGGTTTTTCAGTTGTGATGTTGCTATCCTCTTGGTACTGTTCTTTTTTTTCTTTTAACTGTTGACTATACTGTAGTTTGACCAAATCCGCTCCCCCTTGTGTAATGTCCAGAAATGGACCTTCAAGGTATTATGAATAAATAAATAAATAAATAAATAAATAAATATTACCATCCCCGTCATCTGTCAAGACGTCGCTACACAAACAACGGACACCGCTTTTGTGCGACAGCTTTGTCCGCCAGGTACTTCAAGAATTATGTGGCGGACGATGTCATCTCTCCAGGTATAACATTAGTTCCTAAAATAAGTATGCTGATCGATTCTCATCAATTGTGGAAGTTCTGCACAGTAGAGGTAATGGAATGCAAAGACGTATATGGTTTGGAGGTGATCAATACGAAACTGGGCTGGACGCTGCAAGGTCCTTCAGCACAAGTCGGAAACCTTTTAGGAGAATCCTGTCTTATGATATGTGTTCTAGGAGCGCAGACAACTGACGCCAAGGTGGAAGAGACGCTGAAGACCTTCTGGGAGCTAGACAAAATGGGTATTGCCGAACGCGAATTGGGCGACACGGATACGGAAGCCATCAGTTGTTTTGAACAGACGATCGTTAGAAAAACGAACGTACAAAGTGGCACTACCATAGAAAGAAGGCGCAACTGCTTTGCTGCCAATCAATCTCAAAATTGCAATTTCACGTCTGGAGCTTCTGTTGAGGGATTCAACGAAAGTAGAATTGTTACAGCGGTGTGATGAGGTAATAAAGCAGTACGTGCTTAACGGGCATGCGGAGGTGGTACCAGACAGAAAAGAAAGTGACAGAGCGAAGACCATCTACTAAATGCCGCACAAAGGAGTAATACGAGAAGCTTCAACGACAACAAAGCTAAGTATAGTCTTTGATGCATCTTCTCACGCCAAAGGGTACAAGTCTTTGAATGAGTGCCTGGAAAAAGGGCCCAACTTGAACCCCAAGCTTCTACAAGTCCTACTCCGACTCAGATATTGCCCAATTACCATGACTGCCAACACTGAGAAGGCATTTTTACAAATTGGTATTCGTGCAGAAGATCGTGATGCCTTCAGATTTCTTTGGTTTGCGGAAGAGCCAAGTTTCCCTTTGAACGAGAAAAACATACAAGAATGGAGAATGACCAGAGTACCTTTCGGATCTACATCAAATCCATTCATGCTCACGGCCACAATCCATCACCACCTGAAGCTGGTCTGTGAGCAACAGCCAGTGTTAGCAAACAAACTAAGAGCCGCATTCTATGTCGATGACCTATTCTTGAAGCTGAGAGTATTGAGGAGGCTGCGAGACTTTACAAAACGTCTATTGAAGTTATGAAGAACGCTGGAATGACATTGAGGAAATGGACAGCTAACAACGAATAATTACAGCTGCAAATTGACAATAATGACCCAGAAATTATACTAAGAGGAAAGAGTCTCACAGCTTCGCAAATCACCAAAGCACTTGGAAATATGTGGGACAAGCAAAAGGATTGTGTTATGAGCAAGGTAGGGTCTCTTCTGAAATTTCTCACTGCCAATCTATTCAACAAGCGGTTCATTCTCAAGGCAGCTTCAGAAGTATTTGTTCCTCTCGAATTAATCGCACCATTCGTCCTAATGGCCAAGCTGCTCTTTCCAAAACTATGGATACTTGAGATGAGCTGGGATGAAGTACTACCCCCAGGGTTGGTGAACGAATGGTACGCCTGGACGATGGATCTTGTGCAGCTGCACTATTTGAAAGTGCAGCTGCACTCGCGACACACATAAGACATTATTTGTCTCGCGTCACGACTTTGAAATTTCCTCGATTATAAAACGGGCCACCTTGAGGCTTCCCGGCTAGAGTAGTTCCTTTATCGTTCTGCTTGTTTTATGCTTTGTTTCGGAATTGTAACCACTGAAACAAAACCGACGGTTATTTAAGGTTCAGTGTCGGCATTCACGCGTATATTCACTGGCAGGATGAGAGCGCTATGAAGTCTCTTTTTTATGCCCGACCTCCAGTAAGGGCTTGTTGCCTTCCGGCCTCCTTTGAAGTCGCGGTACGCTCGAAGCTCCCAAGATACCGTTATTGCGGGGAGGAAGCTGGAGACGGATTTAATGAAACTCCTCCCGGTCATTCTCGTTTTGTGAGCGCCTATATAAGCCCTTCCTCAAAAAGAGACTCCAATGAACTTTTCTGAAACTCACTTGGTCTAAAACATTGCGAAGTTGTGTTCTGTGCTTACTAACTCTCAATGTGGGGACACCAACTTATCCTTGCTTTTAGATTAGATATTCGTCGGAATAATTGCATTAAAGGCCATAAATTCGGCTTTCTAATAACGTAAGACGCTTTAGAAATTAGGACAAACAGTTTTAACGAATGGGCGTAATAAATTGATGGACACATTTCAAAGTAAAACAACTCCAAAACACCATATTAGTGCTTAAGTCCTTTTGTTTTCTCGAAGCACTCGTTTTAGTTACAATATTAAACTTTTATTTATGCCGATGTACGCACGTATTTGAAACCAATGTATTCTATTTGCTTTCTTTCAGTTCCTGGACCCCGAAACCAAAGTGCGATTGGGCCCATTCAATCAGGGGGAATTGGTTTTTCGATCCCCGACCACAATGAGAGGCTACTACAAGCAGCCCAAAGCCACCGCCGAGTTCCTGGAACCGAGTGGCTGGTGTCACTCAGGTAAGCCTCGCTTGAGATCTCCAATGCGCTGGGCCGACGACACTACTAAAGCATAAACTATCGATGGTAATATCAGTTAAGTGCTGCTAATTAGGCCTCCTGCATTGCCCAGAGGCGCTGCGAAAAATGACTTGTTAGGACTTGTTTTGGGTAGTACAAACTTGAGTGACTCAAACTGCCACACATATAGAAGCGTGCCTGCTCTGGCGCGGAGCACGATAACAAGGAAAATATAAAAAAACGAAAAATGCTAACGCCGTCGAAGCACAGGCCAAAGACGATAAGAGCGTGAACCAAGAAACGCCGTATCACGCATGCCAAAGGAACATAAAGGGGACGAAAAAACAAAAACGTCGGGACGCCAGATGTTCTATACTTTGTTTCAGCTTATGTCCGAGCGCGGCCGATGTTATGAGCCGAAGGGCCAATCAAACAGCGTAAAAAGCGCAGCGTCATGGCGTGCTCTCTGCGCTTGACTAGCCGGCGCGGCGGAGGAGCACGCACAGAGAGACGGCGAATACCGGCTGGTCCTTTCAACTGCAGAGAGCACGCCATGACGTTGTGCCTCTTTCGCTGTTTGATTGGCCCTTCGGCTCATAACATCGGCCGCGCTCGGACCAAAGCTGAAACGAAGTATAACGTCACCATTTAGAGATACGAGACGCGTACCCTAGCGGTGGTGGCATGAATCCGGAACTTTCGATTGTCTTGCGGCGTTGAATGTAGCCGATTTTGGACGTCCAAAGGTGTTTTCCATTATTCTGCACTACACAGAAGGACAAAAATCATGGCGAAGGCGCCATACTAGTGGGAGTCCCAACCAGGTGAGCTTGTACTACCCAAAACGAGGGCGCCACAGTTTGTTCAAAGCTTCAGCGCAGGAGGCCCATAGACAGGTATAGTACTCTGACAATCATGGAATCGATTTTTTAAATACATACTGTCTGTATGTATTTTTACGGCGCTGAAAGCGAAACGTGTTATATATTTTTTTGAACATGCGATAAAAGAAAATTTAAATGGAACAATAGACCCCTTTCAAAATACGGCACTCTGTTGGCAGCTATGAAATCCCTGCACAATGGCGGACTAGAACGTCAACGTCTCGGCACACTGGAAAAAACACACCCACAGGAAAAGGTCGCAGTGACGTTGCACTTTCGACGCTGTTTGATTGGTTCGTCGGCTCGTGGCGTTGGCCGCGCTCCGACGTTCGCTATCTTATGGAATGACTTGCACGTTCCTCGATGCAGTCGCTCCGCCATTGCGCAGTGGTCCGACTCTCTAATAATCGGCACGTGACTCTTGAAAGGGGTCCATTACACATTGTGTTTTTGAAACTTTTACGTAAAAATAATTTTAAAAAATTATTTCTATGTGCTCATTCAATTATTGTATTTGTTTTGTTCAAACGTTAATTTAATGACTGGTTTTAGTCCCATTGTAAAGCGTGCGTTTTATTTTTTATTATATTTCATATAATAGGGCGCGCTCCTTCGGTGGCGGGGCGCTTTGCTTGCATAAAAGCTGTTGATTATCGAAAAGTAAAATACTGCTTAGTAAGATGGACAATTGGGGAAGATATTAAAAGTTCATGATGACAATGAAAAAAAATAGAAGTATCTTTGTCTTTTTTCTAGTCGCGCTGCATTTCATTATAAACAAGACTGCTTTTTGGTGGTTAAAAAGCCGTCTAGAGAGCTTCTCCTTTGGCAGCTAAAGTACGCGAATGATATCTGAGGGGATAGTAGTGTGATTAGTTTAGTCGTTGATAGCAGCTGCCACGTCGTTGCAAAACCATCAGTGCATATGGGATGCGAATAGACTTTGAACTCCTCCATATATGGGAATCCTAGAGGTGGTATTAAACTTCTGAACACAAATTTATGTGAGTCACAAATAACGATAACAAGGCATTGGTTCGTTTTTGTCTATTTTGAATAAACATGCGCATTACGGAAAATATCACTTAACCTTATTAATGGCAACTCTGTCAATAATGCGCCTGTAATGAACGGTAATGAGTGAAAGGCTCTTCTCCACAATATATGACAACGTCATGGCCAACTATTAAATTGGCATCCACAGAAATGCTTTACGTCTTGACTCGAAATTAACGGGTATACTTCTTAGCCGAAATTGAGCTAAGGGTCGAAGAAAGAAGGGCTTTGAATCTCGTAGTCTTTATTACCAGGAATGCATTCAAGTGGAATTTTGAAAGATTTTGAAAGAGGGACATTGTACAGCGCGTGTGAACTTGAAATGGTAGTCTTTTTTAGCTCAGAATAGATAATCGGAGGGATCTGATGAACAAAGCGCTGGAATAGTCGTTACATGCAGGATGGTGCAAGACAAAGCATGCCATGCCTATAGCAGAAAATTCGCAAGCATGCAAACGTATACTTAATTATAATTGATAATACCTAATTGCAGTTAGCGAGATTTGCCAAGTGGCAAAGAGGGAAGCGAACTCCAGACTGTGCGATAAGCAACCCGATGCCTTTGCTCGGCGTCACTCGGAGGAGGCGAACGGAAGAAAAAGCCGCTCCGTGCGTGCGGTAGTAAGTGACTGTTGGCTCGAGTAGGTGGGCTCTGAATCACGAAGTGTAGCTACCCACGGGATCTTATAATGTCAAGGGGAATGAAGATAATTTAAACCTGTCTCGATCATTCTGATAAACTCGTGAAGCGCGTGAGCGCGTCGTGCATGCAACGCATCCGAAACCGCCAAGACAATTCCATAGCCAAGCATAGAAAATCATGACGCAGGCATAATGCATGTACGACTCATTCTGTGGTCCCCGGGATTATCATAACGATCAAGTTTTCGGGTTCTTTCGCGGACGAATTGGGAAAGACAACTTTGTTTTAACCGCAACATCTCTCGCACCTTTGCGAGTCAAGGAGACATCGGCTTCTACGACAACAGCGGCAGGATCCACTTCGTGCGGCGCCTGAAGGACGTGATCAAATGCATGGACAACCAGGTGGCTCCCGCCGAGCTGGAGGACATCCTGCTCAGGTGCCACGAGGGCATCGCGGACGTGGCCGTTGTCGGTCTCCCGCACCCGGAGTACGGCGAGGCGGCAGCTGCCTTCATCCTCCCGAAGGACGAGCCTGGAACGCACGCCGACATTTCGGCCAGGGAAGTGAAAAGACTCATCGCCGGTAAGGCCTCCTCCGCAGTGTCGTCACTTTTCGTCGGGGTTCGGCAGCTGTTGACAACAGTTGTAGTTACGGCGCAAGTCTGGAAGTACAACAATTTTGACACGTGTTCCACATACCATCTCCGTTACGAGGGTTTAGTGTCCGCTGTTCTAGAAGAACTCGTCATTAGCCAGGTAGTGAGAAGAGAACTCTTCGTGGGTAAACTCGTCACATAGGAAAAGTCGCTATCGGTGGTCTAGTAGGAGGGGAAGTCGCAAGAGCGTGTAACTGAGCAGGAGTCCACTTTGTACTAAATTACTAAAGACATAGGATGTATAGAGCGAGCCTTAGGGATTTTCTGTCTATGTTCGTGAAGCCGCGTGAAACCACGATGTCACGTTGCATTGTGACGTCAGTGGCACGTGACACTGGGATGGATTCATGCTGTAAGAACATCTTCTCATTGTGCCCTTCAGTGGTATCATCACTTTCCCTGCAAATGAAGAAGTGCAAAAACTACACTTTAAATGCTATGCATCTTAAAGATCTCTTGAAAATGTAAATAGAGTCAATATCTTTTATCTTTCAACATTAATTTGAAACGGCTCTAAAAACAATTGATGGCGTATTGAACTAAACGAAAGCAAATATCAATTCGAACACTACCTCAGATTTTATTCTCCTCGCGAGTTCGTAAATGCGCGAGATTGTAACAGTGTTTTGTTTTAACGGGTGGTAATGACAACGAGACTAGCATTAGTCCCGCTTACGTCTTGCGACTTTGTTCGACGCTTCATATAAAAGCACACAATATAGCGTCTCAAATTCGAGCCTCGTAGGACACGATAAACGAGCTGGCAAAGGTGAAAGAAACAACGCCCTTGAGTTCGTGAATGCCGAAACACTTCACGGCGTATGATCATTGCATCCAACTGAGTTAATGTAGTTCAGCACCAAACCACTGACAGCCTCGCAAGACCTTGTAGTACAAAAAAATGAGCTTTACATGGGCGTTATGAATTAGCCACGTGATAGGCCTTTACGTATTCAATTGATATCCCAATACAAATCCCGTAATAGTCTTTTCACCGGTAGCCATTTTCGCCTCGCGGCGTGTTTTCCTTTCTGTAAACGGATGACAGGACATTTGGGTCTTCGCGGCTACGATAGACCCTTTTCAAAAGTTCATAAAGCGACACTGGTGGTCGCCATTTTTTGGGCACGAGTCATGTGACTGGATTCGATTTATCGCCGAAGGCTGACGCAGTGCTCGTCCTTGATACGAGTTGAGCGGAATTCACGAAAAACGCTGACGCACCCCTGGTGTCCAGGACATGCTCAAAGCACGTACCCAAACAATGGCGGACTCATGAAATTGGCGCACCAGTCACTAGATTGCGCGCGCATTTTAAAAGTGTCTATTGTGCACATGTTCCCCGCTCTCTTCAAAGTACAGCACGAAGTCTCGATGAACGGGTTCCCACTGCGAGCTACTCCGCCAAGTGTATCGCTCGGACATTCCGTGAGCTCTCAGAAACACGTACCGAAATTATCGAGGAAAAACGATTTCGCGCCAGCATCTGACCTCTTGTAGACGGTAATGAAGCTGCCCATACGGACTGGACAAACGAGAAAAAAAGATTCAAGTTCCTGATCGACTAGAAGGCCATTGCGACGACTTTCCTCTGACGGGTTTACCTAGGACGAGTTTTCCTCGTTCGAGCTGGCTATGACGTTAGTACCTCTTTCCACTGCCTCGGTATATAGGACTAAATGTGTTTTGAAGTATGCTAGTAATCGTTGCAAGATTAATTTCATTCTCATCGTGAGCATGCATCTAACCTTTGGCTGTGATTTCGAGCATTGCTAGTTTAGTAGCCAGCGCTAACTATAAAAACTTATGTTTTTATACTTTAGTTCCTTTTAAGCTGGCAACGCAAGCGCCACATACACCACTCTTGCGAGCCGCGTTATTAAATAGTTTTACATGAGACGTCATAGTCGGCTGACGTCTCCTGCTGCTAGGTTAAAGGTTAACTCCGGTACATTTTCTCGATTTTAGGGTTACGACAGTTTTCAATGAAGGTAGCGTCCCTAAATTACGAGGTGTCCGTTTCTTTTTCTTTTTCGGTGCCTTATGTAGTTTTGAAGATATCCTACCCTATCTCACGGATTTGTTTCGGGAGTATACGCGAAACCGAAACTCCCTGCATGTCCATCGTATAACGCAACGTTCGTATTGCAGTACCGTGAAACGAACTACTGGCCAAGTCACAACAGCAGTTCCGATTAGTCAAATAAAATGCTACGGCTGTTTTACTGCCTTGCTTTGCAGATATCAAACATCTGTGGCAAATATTAATACACCGTCATAACGTTGCCGGCAGAAAAGCGAGTTTGCCAGTGATGAACGCAGGAGTGAGTGATAAAACGAGCCCCTACTTATCTTCTGAGAAATGCAATCTTGGTGGTGTGCAATTCACGTTGCAGGAGCGTTGTGGAAGCTGATCGTAAGCTAGCGCTGAGTAGTAACGGACTAAACTAAAGCCGCCGGTTCACACAGCCTTGCGGTTGACGTGCGTTTGCACGCGCGTTGCTGGCAGTGGTGACATCTCAGGACATCCCTGCCTAATCGTATGTCTGTGCCATTTGAAGATTCGCTTAAATCCGGATGTCCATGCAGCTCATAGCGCGAAGCACTAGATAATGCCGAGACGCCATCTTAGCGCTTAGTCGCGTACCGGTCGCCGCAACGCAGTCAAACGCTGAACTTTCAATGCAGCAATGGATGTCTGCACCTGAGCCTTACAGGCATGCCAGTGAATGCCTAGCCTTCGGCGCCACGACGTGCTGGAGCGAGCAGGTAGTCAATAACCTTCGTGCGCAATCGCCGAAGATCACTTACAAGCTACTGCAGCTCAAACATAACATAACAAGCAGAACTTGTCCGCTAGGATGGCTGAAAACGCAGCAGAAAAACACGGCGAATGACGTGGCAGCACGAACAAGAAACCTC
The DNA here is from genome assembly GCA_037355805.1 of Ixodes ricinus. NCBI lineage: Eukaryota > Metazoa > Arthropoda > Arachnida > Ixodida > Ixodidae > Ixodes > Ixodes ricinus. Next base: position 42,144 of record JAZHYW010065496.1, read on the forward strand.
CTTGAAAACGAAGATTACACCAGGGCACAAGGTTGCTTGACAAAGAGCCAACCCGCTGAATGCCCGCTGAGAAGCTGGTGGTGGCATTTTTAATATCGGTTTTAGAGTTGGTCGCGGTTTCCCATTAGTCTAATATTTTGGCAGTGCTCGTATTTAGTCTCCAAAAATCAATATCAGTCAATTGCATTCGTTATACTTTTGATTGGAGTTACCCTTTAATGACATTCACGATTGAGAAAAACTAAATTTTAGAATCAACTTCCAACAAGCACAAGAAGAGTAGCTTTAAGAATAAATGAATCGCCTCAGTTCACATCGTGTCTATGTTGAACGATATTTTAAGTTGCTAAAGAGGCTTTGGATTGCATCCAGACAGCTTATTGCGGACAGTCTACAAGGTACTGTGCTTACTGTCAAGCATAAACGTGTTTGTTTTTTTCCAGAAACCTGTTCCAAGTACAAGCAACTCTTCGGTGGCGTGTATTTCGTCCATTCGCTGCCTCGCATGAAATCGGGCAAAGTCATAAAATCAGCTTTAATAGAAGCAGCCACACATCAGTAGGGCCTATGAAAAGGGTCCTATTCTATTGGAATCAAATTAAAATCAAAGCATGTTTCGAAGTTTAAATTAATGTCACATCAATTGTGAAAAGGCCTTCGGCCTTCAACATCGCAAGAAAATAGTTCTCACGACCAAGTGCTTCAGATTCGGTATCGCTGGCAACCTTTGAGAGTACACTTGCACTTTCAATGACGCGTGGATTTGCCTGAATTTATATGCACCTAATATTTTATTTGTCACTTCACTTAAGGTCGAGCAAGCTAGTCGAGGACTTTTTCTTCTATATATTACTACCAAATGATTGAAGTAATGATAATGAACAAAAATATCACGACAAAGCATGTCTTAATAAATACAAACTGACTGCGAGAGAGGAAGGGAAACTGCGTTCCTGGATTTCGGCACTTGTCAACTCTAATAAAATATTGTGCAAAGTACAACTATGTCAAATGACTGGAATACTGTACACAAAATAAGATATGTCAACTTTATATATGAGTGCTTTTGGGATTATGTAAGGTGTACTTTGTGCATAAAACTGGAGAAACTTGTTCCTTTTTCGCAGCATGTTTTTTTTTTTTTTAATTATAAACGCTCTCCATGATTTTGCTTTACGTTTACGCCACATAAAGGGTGTTTGGTTTTGATTCAAACAGATAAAAAAAGCTGATGAGAGGCGAGTGCGTTTTTACCATGTTTTATCAGGTGCGGTGGACACTAGACAAGGGAATATAATCGTCGTGGTCTAATTAACTCAAATTTGTTAATAAACTTTTCTTAATTGTTCGTCTTAGCGGTCTTGTTGCAACTGCTGTTTTGACGGCAATTACTACTATAGGCCGAACCAATGAAAGGAACTTGCAAAAAGTATAATGTTTTTTGTCTTTTTTAAGTTATAAAGGGATAAATTTTTGAGCTTTTTAGCCCGATTTGTAAATTGTGCTCAAAAAGCATGCCGCAAGCCCTCCCTGCCCACAATGGCGCTTTGAAGCATCATGTAGTATGTGACCGGGTGAAGAATTCCATCTCTCTCCTGTCGTAAAACTGCTCCTAGCTTGCTTAAGACGCGTCCGTGCGCAGCACGAATTCGTTTCCGGGGTCCAGTGATAGCAGGATAGGAGGTACGGTCTGCCAAGAGCATCGAAAGGCTCCATGGGCAGTGCAGCAGACACCGTGGCCATTCCCGGAGCGTCCGTGGTCACGTCTTCATGTGGATTCCGGGGACCTTTTCAAGGCGTCTACTTCTTGCTGTTGGTGGACGCGTTCTCCAAGTGGGTGGAAGTACTCCGCGTGGCGTTACCGTCGGCAGAGGCTACGGTGAAATGCCTGAGGTCCATCTTCGCAAGTCACGGGTTGCCGGATGTGATCGTGAGTGATAATGGTCCAGCATTCACAAGCGCAGAATACAAGTTGTTCCTGGATCGTAACAGGGTAGAGGCCAATTCGCAACTTTACGACCTATAGGGGGCGCACTGGTGCCTATCAAAATGGCTGTCATCTGGATGATCGTCGTAGAACAGCGGTACGATGCTGGGTCGACAGCGCGTAAGTAATTTTAGTTTTGCTATATACGAGCAGTACTAGAGCCTTACGTTATTTTTTCACGCCATGAAGGTGTAGGCAAGCCCATTTATTATGGGGCCAATCATCCAGGAGCTAGGGAACGCGATTCTCACAGAGCGGTACCACCATCGCTGAAAGTTGCGAATACGTATCCCTCCATACCATCCAGCATCCAACGGCGCCGCAGAAAGGGTGGTACAGACTGTAAAAGAGAACTTAAGGAGTCTGAGCCTGGGGATTT